>JAODLD010000136.1:26227897-26241524 GCA_026781065.1 Mormyrops boulengeri
CCACCCACCCACCCCAACAATTTACTAATGAGAGTGCTGCAGCTAATTTTAGACAGTCAGAGTTTTACTGCTGAAATCTGAAAGCTGTTAGTGTATAATAAACATCATAAATATTGAATAAGGCCTAATTACATGAGAAATGACATCAACAAGGTTCCATTAGGGTTGCAGATGTGTGTGTAAAAAGCCTCTGAAGTATCCGGCAAGACTCAGAACGTGCCATTGTCTCAGCCTGACAACGCACTTGGCTTGTAAGTGGGGAGAAGGCGCGAGGCTAATTCTGGTACTGGAATGTGGCATTTTGCATTACTGGCAAAAAACCCGGGAGCGAACACCAGAAATTGGTTTTCGGGAGACTTTCAAATATGTTTCAAAAAGAAAATGAGGAAGATTTTAGTGCACCTTCCGGAATATATTCCTGGGAGAGAGGAAAGAGCAGATCAGCTCAAACGGTGCTTACTAGGCATTATTTTCTAGGTCGTGTCTACTGTGTAATTGTGCTTTGCTAGTCTTTGTCTTCCCCGTACAGCACATTATGACACCAGGGCACAGAAGATCACCAAAAAGACAAAACACAATCATTAGGAAATCAGTCACGATATAATTAAAGTTTACTAGTTTGGTAATGATGCACTTTTCTTAAACATCAAACAAGAAGCCATTAAAGACCTTTTCCGGGCACTGCTATTTTAAATCAGTAAATAAGTGGTTTTTTTTTTGGTTCTCCCTGATACATTAACTTGAAAGCTGATTTTATTACCCTACAAAACAGCAAAGCTCCTCTCATCACAAACACTTTCACCCAAACTCCACAGAGGTAATTCAGTGCTCGAGTTTGAGTGCCTGAGATTTTTCCCCAAAAAAACTGTTCCCTAATCACTGTATTACTAGCTAAATTGTACATAACCCACTGCCCATCATGCACAGCAAATATTTACTATAATAATACTCCTCTTCATGTCTTTTCTGCTGTTACACCCCTGGTTGGCTGTTTATTTGAATGCACACCTGCAACACAGCTGTTCTCTGTGTGCTTTTATACACACGGTTTTTAATTTACAAATTTTTCATCTTTAGCAGGTCATTTGCCTCTTGGTCTTTAATGTCATTGGCTATATTTTGAGGTTATCTGTGCAATTTATAGCGCTGCATTGCATTTCACAAGACGCTTCAATATGCCAACAGTATAGCATAACAGTAGAGAGTAACAGTACAGAGTATAGTAACAACAGAGAGTAACATTTTAATACTTGGGTATTGGTTGCCCTGTGTCGCGGGTTGCCCTCTGTCATGTGATCAGGCCTCCATAAGAGGCATTGCCAGCTCTCTGAAAGCACTGAATCCGTATCCCCATACCACCCCCACACGTACTGTAAGAGGCCTTGGCATCCTTTCTGCATCATCGGCCTTGCCAGGAAGACCACACACAGCCCCGCCTCGCTACAGAGGGGTGATGGATCTGTGAGTTCTGAGTTCTGGCTCATATCCCTCAGTTACTCCTACAGCCATATTAACCCAAAGACCACAACGGCCTTACAGGAACCCCCACCACCTCCGCTCTAACCGCCTCAGCTGCTCTCTTGATTAAAACAAAAGCACCAGATCTTAGATATCAATGCTATCTCTATGACTGTGGGTGGTGACGGCCTTTATACTCTTCTCCGTGCACTTTGCAACCAAAGACTAAATTGTGGTTTCACACTGGGCCCATAAATACTGCACCAGATTACCGTAATGCCACATAAGGCTGCGTGTCTGTGTGTGGGGGCACCTCCATCCTGGGAGAGTAAGAAGGTGACTGAATCCCTGTGTCCTGTCTTCCCTCTCTTTAATTTCACATGCACTTACTTTTGTATTTTCTACAGTAACCACACCCAAACACAAAATCCGAACCGTGCTGTGTGCGATTATCGCCTCAGTTATTTCATTTGGTCATTCGAAAGTGTCTAAAAAGTGAATAGCGCAGGGAGGATGAGAGGAAATCTTCTGTACTGTACAGCAGATATCGCCAAGACACCTTCAAAGTCATCTACCCGACAAAAATCAGTCGCATAATGCATAACTCTGCACTTGTGTATCAAAGTTCCCTAGTTACAGTCGGCCATGGCAACCATGTCAGTGGCAATGAGTGACGTTTTTGTGCAGTCATTTATTTAAAGCTTCCTTTTTGCAGAACTTCTAGATGAGCTTTGCTAATTGTGCTTAATGAAAGAGAAGCACTTTAAATTCAAATTTCAGCACTGTGCTTGATTATCTCAGCAGTGTGATACCAAATTTCCATCTAATTAGATGTAAGGAGTTAGAACTATATGTTGTAGCTTTGGTTGCTGATGTGGTGTAAATAATGGAGGACAGGCAAATAATGTGCGGCTGAGGTAACCTTCAATCGTCAAATCAACTTCCAAATGCTTAGAAAAAAAATTCTTGTGCCTGGACGACATGGCTCTATTCATTCACTGCACAGTTTGCACTCTCTCAAGGCTAAAACAAGAGAGCAAAGTCTGGGTGCCTTGCACACATTTCAGAAGGCCCACCCACTAAATTGCCACTTCATTCAAGGCCCATCTAAGAACATTATTTCTCTTGTGACAAAGCTGGACACCCTGGGTAGGTGTGGAGAGCAGAGGGTATATTCTCAAGGAACACAAGATCAAAAGCACATGAAACACAATCAAAATCACTTATGTACAACTGTCCACGACAGCTGGCCTACAAAGGGCAATGGAAACTCCTTCAAAACAAATCAGGACGCAGCTAGGAGCCATTGAAGAAAGGCTGACTCTCCATGCTGTATTAATTATCAAGAAAAAGTACAATATATGTGCAGAATCCCTAGTCCTGCTTTTCTGTTTATTTATTTTTCCCCACTAGGCTCCACTATCATTTATTTCATCAGTTTGCACAGGAGAGACAATCGATCTACACCAACTCCAGACTGTCTTGGATAGAGTCCATGCACAGCCCAAAACAGCAACCTACCTTACTGCCAGTGACACTGAAGAATCAGAAAATCTACATAAAAATGTCTGCGTCACACAAAATGCCCTGACCGTGGATCAAGCCTTGTCTGCCTTCTACAACGTGACCTCTGCATTGTGCGGGGGGGGGGGGCTTGGAATTCCACAGCACCTGCCCATTTTGCCCGGAAAATTTAATGTGAACTTGTACGTGAGCTTTAAAGTCACTGAGTGCCCCTTTATTAATCTTTAAACATCTGCCCCTCAAAAAGTCTCTGCACAGCCCAGTTATTGTATAAAGATCAACAGCATGGGAACAGGTGTGAGGAAAAAGGCCGCTTTTGACACACAATACACGGTATAATGTCCTCTTAGTCTCCTTATGTGCCTTGCGAAAGCGGCCTTTAAGCTGTGATATTGACACCGTAGATTGTTTGTAACTTTCAGACAAACTATAATATGCAAACGATGTGTTTAAGCATTCTGCTAATAGCTGAGCAATTATTTGCCATTCTAATTTATGCAAATAACAAATAGTAGTTAAAATAATGACCAAAAGGCCATGCTGTGAATGATGTCTTTTAATTGTGTTTGAACTAATTGTAATAACCTTGTTAGAGGGAGACAGAAAGGAAGTACATGTCCTTAACATTACTCTTAATTTAGACTGACCCATTGTAATGGAAACATTATTTTTATTGTTTATTTTTACATGTAGTGGACTAAGGGTATTTGTTTGATGTAGAGCTTATGAGAAGGGAAAGGAATTGCAAGTAAGGCAAGCAACAAAGACGTGTATTGGCTTCGCAACACTTGGTCACACTTTACTTACTGTAGCTGCCAATGACATCTGGCAAGGCCTGTGGCATCACTGCTTCGTTAAATGAAGTTTGTTTCATAGCTAAAGGAGTCACTGGTCCTGTTGCCTCCATCTGCCATTCTCTCGGTCTGAGTAATCCCTTATTTCACTTTCGATAGGGGTTTAAGAGTTTCTATAGTTTGCCGTCCTCAACACTCTGTCTGCAGAGGCGGTGCGAAGTCATTAAACCTGTAATGCGGGTGGCCTGTTAAAAAGCACTTACTGAAGGGGCTGGGAAAGATCCTTTCAAATGCAAGGCTGAACTGTCTATTTACTGATTTCCTCTCCATGCTGACATTAGTCCATTAACATATGCAGTTGTCAGGCTGTAAAACCCAACCTGTTTTCAGTCTCCTGGTAAAGCTTTTTTATTTAAAGATATGTCGTTTTTTCGTCAGGAGAGTTAAGGATTTTTCGTTTCTGTGACTATCGAACGCAGTGTGCCACGTTAACAGCTGGAACACGTGATCTTGGCAGACAAAAAGCTCACCTGGCACATCGATAATGGATAAGCAAATTAGGAACAGCAGGGGTGTCCAAGAAAATACAAGGAATAGACCGATACTAATCATTGCTACTGTTGTCATAGGGTAATAATTCAGCTCAGTCTCATTTGGTCAAAAGCTTTGCCTCAAAACACTGAAGTATGATATAAACATTTTGCTGGCTGACTGAGAATTAATTGTAGGCTTTGTAATTTTTCCAAATTTTCCTATGGCTTCAGCCAAAATTGGTGTTCGAGTCAAATCCGTTAATGACTTCAACAATCAGGAATCAGGTCCATTAGAGAATTAACGATAAACAAAAAACAAGAAAATTATACCTTTTTTTTTTTTTTTTTGGACAGGCTGGATTCTGCCAGCCAGTGTAATTTTGTGTTTGTGTAAATTTACACTTACTTATCCCACACAGTGTAACATCTTAACATCTTGTAATGTATTGATCAGGAGCAGATTTGTCCACTTCCTACTCAATACCACAGCAGCCGCCTGAATCAATGGTCCTCAACCAAAACATTTACAGGTGACATCTGGGTCAGCCAATCACAAAAGAGTAGTTCCAGGTTATTCTCTGGGTGGATCTTACAGCAATAAATTTTTAACCATGGACACATCATATTGATTTATGGACCTAAACCGTTGATATCAGGCCAAGACCTGCTTACAACAGCTGGTATCATGGGTCATTAGCTTCCCAGGCTCAGTAAACAGTGACCTGCTATGCCGGCAGACTGTGGAACCGTAAAAAATGTGTTCATTTCCCCTTATGAAGCCTTGCATTATACAACTAAATAGATCCATAGAGAAAACAGGGACAGGAATGACAAATTATCAGATTCCGAGCTGTATGAAGTCTATCCAGCAATTATGAAGTAGCACCAAGTTTTAATTAGTCTCAGTAATCAAAGTATGTTGTCCTGCATAGGGAGGGAAAGGGTTTGACCTGTGCATGATTGCATAAGATCATAATGTGTGCAGAGAGCAAAAGCAAGTGTACAAGATAAGACCTGCGGCGCAGTTGGGGATTAGAGTTTTCCCCTGCAGTTACTTATGATGTGTCTGAAATTCTGCCAGTTGGATTAAACACAAATGAATAATTGCTCATTAGCCATGTGCTAATCGGATGCTATCACTTGGTTTAATAAGCTCCTCTATATTCTTGATGGAATAAAAAGCAATAATCTTCAATAAAAGCCCAAATGTTTCCATTACCTTTTAACTTTGCTTGCAATAAGAGTTAATCCACCCGTCTTCCATAAGCACCTTTCCAGTGCTGGGTTGCAGCAAGCGTGGAGCCTATCCCAGGAAACACAGGGCACAGAGCAGGATACACCCTGAACAGAATGTCAGATCATCATGGGACACATGCATGCACACCGGGCAATTTAGGGATTCACCCAAGCACATGTCTATGTACTGGGCTGGAATCAAACACACAGTCACAGAAGTGTGACTGGCTACCCACTGAGGGGCCATGCCAGCACTGAACTGTAGTGCGAAATAGTTGCTGAAGTAAGGGAGGTACAGAAAGAAATAGCCAGTCTTCTCCGCCCTATATACACTTCAGAGGTCTGGTGGTCCAACAAGCGTCAAATTCATATTTCAGAGGTTTTCCCTTACAAGCAAGTTTGTAGGGAAGGCAAAAATTAAGACAGCAGGTGCCGTGAGGCATTAATCCAAAGCATTATTTGATATCCAGACTTCAGGAATGAAAGTGAGTGAAATGCAGAAGATTTAAAGCATCCTTCAGACCAGAGGTGTTTCTGGCCTTGATTCTTTGAATGTCAGGCATTTAAGGAACATATTCTTATGTAAGTGAAAGGATTTTTTATATATATATATATAATTTTTATATATATATATATATACACACACACACACACACACACACACTGCCTTATATATACTGCCTTCATTGCCCTGATCAGACTTCAACCATACTGGAAGACATGCAGTTTCCACTAGCCTAAAACACACTCTACTTCCCATATAGATTAACATGCATCGCCTCCATTTGCCTTTTTCCACAGGGTGAGCCCACCTAATGTGGGTAATTAAGGGGTCAGCCCCCCCACAGACACCTGCTACGACATTCTAGGGATGCACTTACTTACTACATAGGGTGACCAGATAATCCATGTTCGGGTTAGTTTCCTTGAGTGAAAGACTCATCCAGCTGTTTCACATTAACATCAGTGACACCTGCATGATTACAAGAGACTGACCAATCAGCACACAGCAAGAACTCAGTGCTTAAATGAAATCCAGGTCATTTTAATTGAAATGATAGTTTGTAAATCCTGTCCTAGCTTAAAGTGTCCTCCCTGATATGGATTGTCTGGTCCACCGTATTATTGCACATTTTCCTTTACTTTTATTGGTGACTATAACGTGGTGCTTGACCTTTAAACATGTGTGATGTCACATGTTCCCCTTTCAATAACATGGCAGACTTATTCATGGTGTGGAGCTGGTCGGAAGTGGCCATACAGGTAGCCTGGCTGATACAGAAACAGCCTTGGATGGATCTCTCGGGTGGAGCCTTAGAATGGATCTCAATTCAAGGTCCGATCTACATGACTCCTTCTCTAAAAATAGCATAAAACAATCTATCATACAAAAGTGAGGCTCTGACCCACACTTCAATCTCGTGTAAATCAAAGCAAGATCGTTTTGAGGCAATTTTCCTGATTTACGTCTTTAATTTGAGTTTTCACAAAGGTTGCTTTTTCATCCCTTTTATATACAGACTCAGAAAAGAGAAGTTCCTAAAATTACTCAGGCTAATATTAGAGACTCTAATTACAA
This sequence comes from Mormyrops boulengeri, assembly GCA_026781065.1. Taxonomy (NCBI): domain Eukaryota; kingdom Metazoa; phylum Chordata; class Actinopteri; order Osteoglossiformes; family Mormyridae; genus Mormyrops; species Mormyrops boulengeri. The sequence goes on from JAODLD010000136.1 coordinate 26,235,022, forward strand.
TTTTCAAGCTAAATCACCACCTAATGACTACATGGAGGAAGTGGAGCTTAACAAAAACGACAAAATAGAGAATCATCACGCTGGCGTTTCCAGAATAGAGGGCAAGTATTTCAGGGGGAGAAAAAGAGGTACAACACAGTGGAAGTAACACAGTACAATTCAGTGGAACCTGGCATAACCAGTAGGAGGCAGGTTTAAGGATTAAGGTTTTATCATTGATTTCAGTTACATGAATAGGAGTAGTAAAACTGTACAAATTATGTCCATTCATCCATCCAGCCATCATTTTCTGTACTGCTTGTCCAATTCAAGGTGATGGGGGTCCAGAGCCTATCCTGGAAGCTATGGGCTCAAGGCAGGGAACAACTCAGGATGGGGCACCAACCCATCCCAGGTACAAACTATTAGGAATGTAATGGTACACGTATTTGTACCGAAAATTTTTGGTACAGGTGTTTCCATGCGGTATGCATACAGTATGTACCGAAAGAATGTGGCAAATACTGAACCTTTGTGTGTATGGGTGGTTCCCCCAAGCAACATTCAGAAAGGGGCGGATGAAGCCGCACCACTACGCATGCGCGCCTAGGACCTAATGTGAAGCTGAAAGCTGTTAATGTAAACACAAGCACAGTACAGGTATTTCTTTAAAATACAGCACCATAATGGATATTTATTTTGTTATGCTTTGTATTTTATGAGATAATATTTGTGCTGCACAGGACTAATATGAAGCCGAAAGCTGCTAATGTGAATACAGTACAGATCAGGTACAGCTAATTTTCTAAATGTGCACCTTAATGGATATTTATTTTATTCTTATTTACTTGAGAGAATATTTATTTTGATTCATTTTTAAGTAAATATTAGTTTTTTATAAGTAGGTTGCAGCAGTATTGACAGAATCTTTTTATTTAAGAAAGACAGGCATACTTTGTTCAGTAAGCCGCTGTCTCATTAAGAAAAAAAGAAGCAATTTATGTTTTGTATCTTTTACCCCCCATTGTACTGAAAACGTACCAAACCGTGACTTCAAAACCGACTTCCAGTACCAAACCGTGATTTTTGTGTACCGCTACATCTCTACAAATTACATATGAGGGTAAAATTGTACAAGATGTAATTTGCTACAGATAAATGTAAAAACTGTACCCTCCCAACAGACAGCAATAATGCAGGTGAAAGAGCTGTCCGGCTGACTCTCCCTGTAACACTCTTTACTGCAGGGAAAACTCAGGCATGTCAAGGCAGTGAAAAATTCAGGAGCATCGGCTTGCCTTGGGAGAAAGGGCAGCAGGATGGTTGGAAGGCTGAAGCGAGCATGGAGGTGAAGGGCTGGAGAGACAGAAGACAGCGGAGAGGTGCTGGGGCGTGGGGGTGTGGTGGGGGGGGAGTTGTAGGGCTACCGTTCAGCGCTGTGAATTCAAAAAGCCAGAATATTCCTGCTCCTACGATGGGTTGGCGCCCCATTATGGGTTGTTCCCTACCTTGTGTCCATAGCCTCTGGGATAGACTCCCAACCGCCCGTGACCCTGAATAGGATAAGTGGTTACAGAAGATGGATGGATGGAGTCTTCCTGCTCTCTGTGACTCTAGCAGCTAATATCCAGGTCTGGTCCATAAGGTATCTGGCATCTTAAATATAGAGAAGGAGCTTCAGCCGTGATGACTTACAGGTTGGCATGGAACCTACAGGGCACTCTGTACTGTCCTTGGGTATGTACCACTTGCTCTATATGGGAGGTAAATAAATATATACACACACACACGTACATACATACACAACTGAGGAAAAAATTTAGAGACCACTTTATATTTTTGAACAAATCTGCAGTTTTAAATCATGGTTCTGCTGGCAGAAGGCTGCACTGAGCAGCAGATTGATTCGAGGTTCAAAATTTCTAACACCTCAGTACACAAGAATAAGGAGACACTCAGAACGACCAGAAACCAGCCAGGTAAAGGACGGAAGCAACGTTCTAATGCCAGAGATGACCGTTAACTTATCCGACAGTTTCTCATGAATCGGAGTGATCATCAAATGGAATGGGAAACATTAAATGCAGGTGTGAGGTGCACTGCTAGGACAGTTCGTATCAGGCTCCTAGAAGCAGGACTGAAGACCCATAAAGCAAGGAAGAAGCCCTTCATTAATGAGACAGAGGAGAACCAGGCAGCAGCAAAGAAAATGTGCTGTGATCTCATATATATATATATATATATACACACATACATATATATATACATATATATATATACACATATATATATATACATATATACATATGACATGAATTTATTTCTGTCCATTTTATTCCAACGCGCTTGCTGCACATCTGCATTCCCCATGTGCCACAGTGCTCATCACGACAAGGAGAGCTCAGCACCGCCCCGAACCACCACCACCACAGTGGAAAGCTGTGTCTCCGGTCACACACACGCACTCATGCGCGACAGCACCTTGTAGCGAGCTCCTGGGAGCTTGTACAGCAGCGAGCGTGAAATCAATAAGGACTGCAAAGCCGCGCCACACACAATATCTAGAGCAAACAGTTATTTTAGCGCCGATACGGTCCTGTAGAAGCGGATCCCGCAAACACATGCTCACATCGCCGGTCCACAAATGAATTGTCTAAAAAGCCTGTAGGGTGATAGTTTGCAGAGGACTGACATGGTGGGAGAAAGAATACAATCAATACTGCATGCGTCCGTCCTCTTCAAAACCAAAGATATGGACTAACGCTGAAACATTTTCGTGACAGCTGGGCGCAAAAGAACTATCCATTTTCCTAATTGCCTAGAGTATTCCGGCCATAGATTGACAGAAAATAGGCTTGTCCAAGTACATTTAACGTACATTTAGCACAAAAAAACCCTTCAAAATACCATCGGGATAATCCCCCTGAAAAAATAATAATAATAATAATGACTTGCAATGGAGGATTTTAGTACTTAGTGGTCCCTTTCAGACTTGTCTTCAAACAGGTGTGTTTTTTCATGCTGCAACAGCACTCAGTCAATACCCAAATAAAATCAGTATGGTTGGTTGCTTCCAGATATTTTCCTGTGTATAATGCAAGAAAATATCTCACAGTGTAAACCGAACCGCCTGCTGCAATTAAATTTTAGGAAGTATTTTAGTAAATAGACCAGACATTTTGAGCTAATATCCTTTTAAATAACTGTCATTCTTAGTAGATGCCTTTGAGGCGGCTAAGGTCCAGATCACAGATAACGCAAGGTTAATTCACCGCAAAGCAGCTTAGACGAAGTCTGCCTTTTAAAATCAACCGCAATCCATTTTAGCTAATGTTTCACACACATGCAGACCAGATGGGAAGATGACTTTGACTTACACCACTGCACTGTCTCTTCTGTACAGTTACTTGCTGCATTCATGCCCTTATTAGCTACCAGCTAACGTGACGCTAGGGATGACCTAACATGAAATGCTGCATCACTGCTGTCAAAAGCACCTGCTGCATTAAACGGTTCAACATGCCTTTCATACGGTTGCATAAATTACCTTCTACACCGCTGCAATATTTTAAGAATCTTACCAAACAGTTTATTAGCACTGAAGTCAATGATGGACAGCGTAATCTCTCAGTCAGTAGCACTGTCACTTCACGCCTATAGAGCCAAAGGTTCAAATCCCTGCACTGTGTGTTTGTTTGGAATCTGCAGTTCTTCATGTGTTTGATGAAGTTCCCTCCATGTTCTCAAGTTTACTTCTGCTGTCCAATAAAATGCCATTAGGTGAATAGTGCCCCTACAGACTGTGGGAGTGAGTGCATGCCCTTGATGGATTAGCATCTCATCCACATGTCACCTGCCTGCATCCTCAAACGAGCTCCAGGCTTCACTGCACCCCAGGATCCCGAGGTGGCAATTTCAGGCCCTGAAAGTAAAAATCCAGACCAGGATTTTGTTTCAACCAACCACTTGAGTACTATTTGACTGTGACTCTACGCTCAGCTGGTTGGTTGAAACCAAATCCTGGTCTGGATTTTTACTTTCTGGACCTGAAATTTCCACCTCTGCCAGGATTGGATAAGCGGTAAAATAGATGACCAATATCATTTTGTTTGAGCCCTTTTTAGTCCTGGAACACACCAAGCCGATTTTTGGCTGTTGGGACGTCGGTAACTGCCTGTCGTCCTGTGTGTGCGGCACAGGTGGACAGGGTTGGTCACCGGTGGTGTTGTTTTGGCCCGATTTAGCATGTTGAATCAGCATTGGAGGTAGTCGGCAAGAATGAGGTTTGTGATTGGGCTGTACGTCAACCATCACCTCTAGTCGTGTCGGTGTGTTGCAGCGCATATTCACAATCAACAGGAGCTGACCCTTCATCGGTATTGGTCTGCATTGACGTGCACGAAACATGAACACTGGTAGAACACCAGATATGGGATATACATATGTGATTGTGAGCAATTTGAGCTTTTCCACAACTCGCACATTAAAATATACCAACACCCACACTTTTCTGTAAGCAACAGAGAGGTGCAAAGATGTTTTCGCAGAACATCGCGGCTGTGACACGTAACGCTTGACACGGTACACCAAGGAGCCAGCCCCCAGAGCTATGAAGTCTGTGCCACAGAGGTGCATTCTGGGAACTGGGTCCGTTAAGTTTTACACCCCACTGTGCTGCAAGCGACACAACACTTTTCATCCGCCTATCTTCCGAAATGCAATCAATGAAAGCTGAGTTCAATTTCACTGCCTCACCAATGCTAGACATTAATATTCTGCACTGGAATGTCAGATGAAATGAGGAATTCGACTCTGCCAGGTACAGTGCAACAATTCTGCTTATCCTCATGGTATTTCATCACAATTACAGTTCAATGCTACAAGCCCCTCCAAACATGTGAGCACACCCTCGAATGACACTTATTAACCTGCAATATGTTATGCTTTCTAAACATAAGGGAATTCAGGGTCCTATTTAATAGCTTACAATGTAGAACGAACATGGTGAATAGCAGAACTACACAGTTTCTGTTGAATATATTTTCCAGTCCTACCGGTTAGTGAATGTTTAGCCTTCATTTTAGCCATTTCATACACCTGAATTTGTAACCGTAACAGGTCTTACGGAACCGCTGAAGCCAGCCATCTATAATTAATGGCTTATGTTACTGCAAGTTTTCATTACAGTGTCACAGACATAATTGCATAATTGTACTAAGCTACCATATTGCACTAAAGAAAATTCAATGTTTAAGTCAGTAAAACGCAGTAACAATCTTAATTAGCAGTTGATATATGCCACATACATTTAGGCACATTTTTTCATCTTTGTCACATTTCATGTGTTTTACTGATACCCACAATTTAGGGTAATAAATTAAACCGATGTAATTAAATGAAAATGAATGCATTTCATTTGTAACAAATGTGGTGAGGGGAGCTGCAGATTTCTCAGCCGTTTTTAGGCCAGTCTGACACACAAACACTATCAAGTTATGCTAATTATTCTTTTGTTCTTTCTTCATACTTCATTCCCATACACATTTTCTTCACGCCAGCGTTCTAGTTGATCATGTTTTTCCCCCCCACCCTTTTTTTATATAATTGAAGGCATTGCTACTGAAAAACAGCTTCTAGGGTCTGAACAATTGGGCTGAGCTAGCTGCCAGTTAAACAGAGCCAAATATGCTCATTGGTGAGAAGCCAGTGCCTGACAGGGGCTTCATAATTAGGCACAGAGGAACTCATTTGTTAAAGATTTCTGGAGTACAACAGGAAGGTGTGTCAGTCTTGTCCAGGAGAAAGAAAGTACAGAACTGTCCAATCAAATTAAATTTGAGAAAATTCAACATTTAAAGATGTATGAAACAGCATGGAATCTGGCATTAGAAAACTCTACATATTAATGATATATTATCCATCACATTTTAATAATATATATTGATGAATTTTTACTGTTGTATTGCATTGTATTATGTATTTTACGATCTGTCAGGGGTTGCCCAAAGTTCCCCTGGAAACTTTTCTTTACTGATTCATTTTTTTATAATGAGTTTCTCCTATTTCACAATCATTTCATCATCAGTTACAGTGGCAGATGTACATGATCAGACGTGTGCCCCAACATGCGTTCCATCTCGGTGTGATTATCGTCATGGCAATAGCAATGTCGACTACCGACACCATAGATCAGCAGTTCACCGAGAATGAGAACCTCATCAACACGAAGAAGATCACTTAAAGGTTTCCAGCCCTTCACGCAGCACCATCTACCCCTCCCGCCCCCGCCTCCAGTCTCAATTTTGGTCTGCTTCGCCTTCTGGATGAACACCTCTCCCCCCGTCCCTACCCCTACTCCATGTGCACGGGGCCTGTAAGTCAGCCTTGGCAGCCAACACCAGAGTTCAGCTGGTCATTTCTCTGTCAGGAGTTTTTACACACAGTATGGGGAAATAAAATTTAATTCAACTGAAAAAGCAGAGCAGTACGGCTCCCTGTACTGCTTATATTTGCTTAAAAGTAAT
>JAODLD010000136.1:26241624-26255090 GCA_026781065.1 Mormyrops boulengeri
CGGGGGCTGTAAGTCAGCCTTGGCAGCCAACACCAGTGTTCATCTGGTCATTTCTCTGTCAGGAGTTTTTACACAAAGTATGGGTGAACTTGACAAGACCCCCCCCCCCAACCCTATCCTCCCCATCACAACTGCTTTCACATACCAGTAGCTGTCAGACTTCAGAGCCCTTTCTGTGGGCAGTGATGACACTCTTCCTCTTTTAAATACACACAAACGCACGCAGATGCGCTCTCACGCCGGCGCCCCCTGTTTATCTCTGCCGGCCTGACGGCTTCTCGTCTCGCGCGTGTGGAAATGCACTCACACGGCTCACCTTCTGTAGTCAGAAATTGCAGTTCCTCCCTCAAGCACACACTCAAGTGCCAGCCAACACACGCACATACCACAAACCTCTCCACAGCACGCATGCCGCGGATATGCACCTCATCTGCCACTTTTAACACTGTTCCCTTTTGCAGATGCGTCTTCTCTGTGAATGGAACGGCCTTGTTAAAAGTGTGAACATTTATCTTTTTCTTCCATGAAACTGCAGTGGTGACAGTCGCTCTGTAGTGATCTTTTAGTGATTTAGTCCCTCTCCACAGTTTCCTGTCAAATTTATGACATTTGTTTACTTATTCAGGCATTAGAAACAAGCCTTTTTATAACTGTTATAAGGACTGACATTTAAAAATTGAAATTAAAGTTACACTGCTATACAATTATGACCGAAACCAAACTACTCTGCAGCTGGTTTTCGTTAGTCCGAAATAGATTCGTCGTCTTAGTTTTGTTGGCCGCTCGAGCTCAAACAAACGGGATTGCGGAATAAAATTCCAAGTTGTTATAGGAAATTTAATGGATAGGCCAACATTTACTGTTCTGTCACAAACCCCTATGTGTTAATGACCTTACATGTCTCCTCAATGCATCGCCGCAACCACCAGAGGGCAGAAGTTTTTATTACTGTAAGCATCTAGTGTCATACTCGCTGCCAGTCACATGAAATTATCTTTAGGCATTTAGGATTCTTGCTGCCACAAGTAAAGCAGTTTATTGGTAATAATGATTCATTCAAACTCTTCTGCACCTCAGCTGGATAAGAAAGAAACTTAAAGAAATATACTTGGAAAGAATACTACAAATAGGAAGAATGTGATTAAAATATGGAGAGGAGTCAGGGGGCATGCTTCACCTTCTGCACTATTATTATTATTATTATTATTATTATTATTATTATTATTATTATTATTATTATTATTATTATCATCCAGATAGGAATGCAGAGATAAGAGAGTGGAAGTCTTTTAATTGAGTCTGAAGGAACCATTTAAATTGTGTTACCCTCATTTAGGCAACATATTAACTGCTTTATTACTTTATCATTTTCCAGATTTCTGCCTATTTACTGGTGAATATCAGACCACAGAATCCTCTATGAGGGGTCCTTCATGGCTCATGGTGGGACTTCAGGTCATTAGTTATTGAAATGTATGATTCAAGATTAACTGCACTGATCGTTGTGCCGTACCGAGTGTATGAGAGCCTGACTGCAGAGCAATTATGATTGAATTCTCATTTATTTTGGCTTCAAAGCATGTAATCACCATGACAGCAGCTCTAGCCTATCCAACTGTTGAGTTAGATGTCAGTCCCGTCTCTCGTCAGCAGGGTCTGTTTGCACATGTCAGCTACAGAGAACACAACTTGCTAATATTTACTGAATATCACTGTAGCTAAATGCTGTTAGCATTTGTACTGCTTTATGCGCGCGCACGTGTGTGTGTTTGTGTGTGTGTGTGTGTGCCCGTGTGTGTGAGAGAGATGGAGACAGGGATAAGGAGTGTAACAGGCTTTACGGTATGATAATTATTGAATTGTCGCATTATTGAATTATTGAATTTTCAAGCGATGAACATTTAGTATATGCATAAATATGTTTTTACAATCAGCCTCTCAAAACCTGTGACAAAACTGCCAAAGTTCAATGATATTCTACTTGTAACATCATTTACAGGAAAAAAATGCATTTTGTAAAGAATATTATATATAATTTTACAAAATAGCAATTATACTTTATGATTTACGTTAATCACACTTTATGATTTACGTTAATCACATGCTGCATTTGCCAAATATTCACCTGAAATTTATATTATCGATACCAGCTAATTCTGTAAAAAGGAAATTTTTCTAAAAGAAAATTAAAATCACCCTCGTACTGGATAATGTTTTTGATTTTCGCGTTTCCAAGTTTTCAGCAATGAAACTAGACATGGTCAAAAACAAGTTTTTATAAAACATGCCAAACATTAACTCTGGACTGTCAAGTAACTCTAATTGATGATATCTCCATAGACATCCTAAACATCCCAGTGCAAAGCCAGCTGCTACAGGAGAATATGGATGGCTTAGTATTAGATCTTCATTTAAGAAACAGACAAATGTAATTACAGCACATCCTGGACATTGATACAGAGCTAATAGATCCAAAGGAATCCAGACAGGGAAATAATGATGATCATCTTTTTAAAAAATGCTTAATCATATCAATCCTTAACATTCATGCAATTATATCCATATTAGATTGAATTGATCAAGACTCACAGCAGTGTCATTTATAGGGTCTGAATCATTAAAACCAATTTCTAAAGTTTTGGGCATTTCTCCTTATACTGTAGGACCTTATTTTAGCATGAACTGGAAAGACCCCCTTGGCAGCTTGATCCCCTTAATGCCCCCCTCCCCCCATCAGTAGCATGGTCAAATGACTCATTTCACTAGCAAAACACGTCTTGTCGCTGCATTGTTTACACGCCGCATTTTGCATTCTGAGTTTGACAGACACAAAGGCGACGACATGAGAAAGCATGTTTGCTGCACAAAAGCGGCATGCTCTGATTGATCTAGCACCTCCAATAAACCTCTCACTTTCCCCTCGCTTATTACACCACCTACCTGAGGTAATAAAGAATAAATAAAAACCGATATGTAAATCAAACCGCTGCTCAATCAAAAATTCACCCCAGGTGAATAAGCTGTAAATAAAATACACAAACTCATTTGTCTTTTACCTACCCTGCATGACATACTGATTGAGAACCGAGATATTTCATTATCTTTTTTATCAAGAAAAAGTGAAAAATAAATAAATGACAATCTATTAAATTTGGATCCAGCCAGAAGACCGAACAATAAAACAACAAAAGATGACACCATGGATTTCTTTTATTTATCAGTACATATGGAACAATGAATGTTCATCGTCCATCATGCTGGCTCTCAGCGTGTAAATAACTTTTTGCCAGTTTGCTTAAAAAAGAAAGCCTATCAGACATTATAAAATTAGGTGTGTGGACTCTGGGAACAAAATTGTTCGAAAGTCCATCGGCAAGACTGCCATAAATTGCGTTCCCAGGTTGACCTTGCAACGCTGCGCTGCCTGTTGCAGGATTAAGTCTGCGCTACGACCATCCGATAGCATGAATATTTGGTTCCGCAGAACTTGCAGTGCTTTGCAGTTTGGAGGTAGGATTAACGGCGCACCACAGGGCTATGCAGTGGCACTGTCTGTGACTGTAAATGTTCAGAGGTACCTGAACTGTTTCGCAAGTTGCGGCAGGATTACCAAGCTGCTAGCACAAGCTGATAGCACAGACTCTCAGCTGGCCAGGGACACTACATTGTGATTTTCCATAGAAAAAAAGCAATCTCCCCTCATGCTGTACCAAACATGTGTGCCAAGGGAGGGAATATACCAGCCGGAAATAACCCCCCCCCCCCCAACGGCCTTTGCAGAGTGTTACAAGAGAGTCTCACAAATGATACGGCTGAAAAAACCTGCCGGAGACCAACAGACAGAAGACATTAAGGGCAATGGTCACCATGCATATAATAACACAATAGGTCTCTTGTCCGGGTTGCGAGAGAGGAAATCTACTAGCCGTAGCCCAGTCACCAGGAATTCTGATTAATCTGAGTGGAACCATTTCGCAGCGCGATTTGGGCCACAGGAGCCACCACAGGCCCAAATTCGGGAACCATGCGTCTCGCAGTAGGGGGACCCAGGGACAGAAATCCTGGGGGGTGTGTGGGCGAGGAGGGGAAAATCATCCAGAGAATCCAGCTGTCAAGATAAGTCAGCAGGGGTTCTCTCAAAACTGAGCCTATTACTCCTGCTCCCAAACAAAATTACTGCTCACAGACCTGTGGTTCTTCCAAGCTGCTCATTACACAGGGGACTGACTCTGTCAGAGTGCTTGAAGTAATTTGCCATGGAGAAATTAAATTATAATCTTTGAGGAGGAGAAATTATGCACATCGGTGTAGTCAAGCTTACCACCAACACAAACTAGCTTATTACCTGCCACATGCTAACACTCCTCCCAAAATAAAAACATGTTTCATCTTCACTAATTTTCAGGAAATATCACACTTCAATAGTAGAAGAAATCCTTGAGATAATTAAGCCATGTAGTGGCAGGTGTTGGAAACGTCTTCAATCGATAGTTAGCCAGCACAGAATAACCACACACTGACACATAGTACTTCTCTGTCGATATGATTTATTCAGTAGTGTAAGAGGACATAACAAAATAGTATGACACTAAAAGCGTCTCATGTTTCCGAGAATTGTGCGTGCATATTTGCAGCCCATGTAGGAGGAAAAGACTGTAGCAGGGGCGTTACTGTCAATGGGTGGACTGCGCTGGTACACACCTCCTCATCGTTTGAACTGGGCGGTCATTTCGGTTGCTGCTCGAACTGTTTTCCAACATATTTTAGACAGTCACGCGGTAGGGGTCGCGCTGCATCAGACAAACAAGCACTGTGTTTGGGGGCGGCGGGGGGGGGCGCTGTCCGTGGTCGCAATACCGATAATACCGATTGTATGGACATGCAAAAATAGATTTCTGGAAATGAAATGTTTACATCAGCGTTAAATACTCCGTCGAGTATTGATATATTTAGGTTATTATATAATTATTTTTTTGTTCAATTTCCTTGATTGTACAGGGAGACAAGAGTCCCTATCACTTCCCGAATGAGTTGAGAACAGAGTTACTCGTTTTTCGGATCGCGGAAAAATGCAAACGCGACGTGACAAGTAAGGCAGGTGGATCTGTTAGAGTTACAGCAATAACAAGCAGAAAGACCAGTGAGCCGGGAAGACTGGGCATAAACATATGGAGGAAAAGGGGTAAATATAGAAAATTGGGTGAAGTATACCGTTCTTACTCGTACAGTTTAAAATGAGGAGCTCTACCGCAAAAGCCGTACCAATACCAGTTACAAAAACGCATTAGAAAAAACTAGCACGGCTCGAGAACTATTCTGGAAATACCAAATATCAGTTTCAGTCTTTTGTCGTTTTTGCAAGTATTTCCATCGGCGACTTGTGGTGTTATTTTGCGTTCGTGTATTGATTTATTTTGTTCAGGTGGGTAAAAAGGAGAAACTGATCATCCTAAATTAAACCATAATGTACTGTACATTTCTCTCAAGGAGGGAACTACAGCACTGATCATACTAATTACTTAAGATGTACACGAAACGCTGGCACATAAAGCTTACGAGACCTTAACGGGATTAGTGTAACTGTAACTCATAGATTAATGTTGATGTGTTTATGACATGAGGTTAATTCACAAAATTTTATGGAATGCACAGCAACAGATTTTAAAAGCAGATTGAATTACTTGACAATTAAAATCAATACAATCCACAATTACAAACAATTAACCAAACTTACTCTATACATATAACTTATGTATGCCCCTGCATATATATGAATGGGAATTCACGTTAATGACACCAAAAGCAGTACTTTTGTCATAATGTCAAATTGCAAAATACCTGGTAAACCGTACCTGATGGTGTGCTTTCAGCGGTTTAATCCAATGGAAATATCCGTTTCATTTGTTCTCCATAATAAAAGACAAAGCAAGATCACTGTTCCCGAAATATTTCCTTTGAATAAAAAAGTCTCCCACTATGCACACATTGCTCAAAGATTTTTTTCTTTAGTTTCAATTTTGCGACCATGAAACGTCTTATTACGTTTTATTTCAGCTGGGAGGAACTCCGCGCGTACAGGTGACAATTGAAGACGCCTTGCGCAAAGTTCCCTTATTCTGCGGATACCCGCTAGTACTTCGTATATGTAAAAAATAAATAAAAAATAAAAATCAAACTTAAATTCAACCAGCCGTTTCCATATTATATTTCAGACAACGTTTAAGGTGGTGATTAAAACTACATCCTCTCCATCCACTTTACTCTTCATTCTGCTTTGTGACGCTTCAACATCTGCCGTGAGGAGGCCGGTGCAGAGATGTTTGGTTAGACGTGCTTGGTCCAAACCAAGTGGCGGTAAGGCGCCCGATACGAGGGTCTGCTGGCTTCTGCGGTGCGGGAAACGTGCGACTGCGCGGTGACTTATCGCCACCTAGCGCTGGAGAGATGTAAAGCGTACAAGGCAGCGGAGGCTGCATGTCATTATGCAAAGTACTGTATACTAAGAACAAAAATGAGCCTTACAACAGGTTTATGTGTCATTTTGTTAAAATATATGACGACTTGTTTCTGTCCAGAAGAAGCTGTCTCCTTTAAACCCTCACTACAGTAAATCGTTTTTTTTAAAGATGAAATGTCTCTTAATGATACAGATAAGAACCCGTGATTAAACCTGTAGGTTCTGATAAAGAGTTCTGTCCACCATTTAAATGGTCCGATTTACTAATTCGTATTTGGGAACTTGTCTTTTATCTCTCCACCACATAAATGAACTCATTTATGAATGACAAGAGAACCAAACTCCAGTTCAGGCCTCTACTGACTTGCATAAAAGGTCTAAGATACAGTTTAATTGTTCAGTGCCAAGGACAGTTACATTTATTCACTTTATGCTGTGTAAAATGCAGAAATTTATTTGTAATGTATCTGCGGAATTATTTATTTTTCACAGGACAGGGTGTCAGACAGAGTACAGTGAGAAAAATAAAATTACAAGCTTCAGTATGCCAGCTAACCAATCTGCAGGTCATAAGTGCTCCTTCCAGTAGACAGTGCTTCTGTTCATATTTTTATTGCTAATTAAATAAAGGCATTTTGAAACAGTCCATACGCCTTGACAAAAGGCCTCTGGCAAACTCACCATGACTGCTTTTGAAAGCTATACATTTCCTTTCTGGAAAATAAAAAAAATACCATAAAAATTTAATAAGAGTGTTTGGGCATGTTTCAAAGCCACTTTCTGAGAGATAATTAATTTTATATGTTCAGCAAAACGGAAAGGTGTGGGGGAGCATGTCGGTTTGGGGAGGGGGCAGACAGGAGGGAGCAGACGTTTGAAAGACACATAGAGCTGTAAAAGTAAATTTGGCACACACTGCCAGTAGCTCAGTGTGAATGCATTTGTGTGGAACCTTTTATATCAGCAGATAAATAGGCGTACCACGTGCAGCACTCCTATTGGCCATGATGTGCCATGCGTTTCTTGGGAAGGAAAAACTCTCCAACTGTCCGAAGCACTTAGAAGTTCTCTTTTTGTGAATGCTTTTAATCTCTGTGGTGTGCTTCTTAACTGAAAAGAAAAAAAGTTCCTGGCTTACAGAAGAAAGAAGGCTATGTTTTTCCTCCACTTCTTCCCATCGCACACAGCAGTCGACGCAGTTTTTTCTGTTTACATGTAGCTTTTTTATTTATTTTGCAGACGCTTTAATACAAAGCAACCAAAGTGACTACAGTCCCAAACCACAGGTGTCCTGTTCATTGGAAAACTGAAGTGAGACACAGGAGGATGTGAGGTGACAGGAATACGGATAACTTGATTAATAGACCCTCCATTCCATACAATTCAGGCAAGGAGTGTGGGGGGGGGGGTTGGGGCGCCCAACTCCCAGTAGGTTTCTTTCTGCCTGACCAATCCTTTAAGATTGCTTCCAAAAGCAGGCCTTATCCAGGTATCTTTTTCCACCAAAAGCAGATAGCAATGACTTCCTCACAAACCTCAACAGACAAAACTACAAGTGGTTTGTATAAAACCCAAATTACAGGCACCTTACCTGCAGATTTCTATACGGAAAGAAATGGAAAGAAATTCTATATGGAAAGAAATTAACTGCAAGAAACATTCAGTTCAATCACCAAGGGTTCTCTAGGTTGCAAGCATACATTTTGTGTAAATCAATCATTTGGAAGTAACAAAACAATTAGTTTTGTTGAGATGTATAAATGGAGTTGCATCCTACCTGACTATAAAACTCTTGTTAAGAGAACCTCCCTGAGTAACAGGATGTGTCCATGTAGCTCCATGATCAAAGCAAGCAGGGGAGTGGCTGTTCGGACACATTTTTACTGAAAAAAGGTCAAACATTTCAGCATAGCAAAAGAGAAGCATTCATTACTATTTCCACTGTTCTCAAAAATTGGTTCTGTAATTCCTCGGTGAGCACATACTGGGCAAGGTGGGTAAATAATAAAAGAAGCTGGTACATTCTTTCCATCACCCTCAGATAAGCCCTGAGTCACACAGGGCCGTTATTTTGAGACTGGCCTGTGCCTATATCCCGACACACCATATCCCTCGGATATCACTTAAACCACACTGCCCCAGACACTCAGGCCCAGTCTGGTTCCATCACACCAACCGCCACTGTAATATTTGCATGCGTCATAATGAATAGTTGTCCTTACAGGTGCACAATGCTTTTCATATTTTCCTGTTGGTGGGGAGCTGAACAAGACAATGGCGTGTGCACATGTGTTATGTTACTTATAAAAGAATTGTATAGAGTATACAGTATATATGTAAAGCAGCAGTCCAACTGATTGATTTCTCATAAACAAAGAATAATACAGCCACCATGCATAACGTTTACACTTGCGTCTCCGATGCTTTTGTCCAAGGCAAATTTTAATTATTTGTTTTCATATGTCATTTTGCACCTAGGAACAGGTATTTTATTTAAAATAAAAGTCTACATCCTTCACTACTATGCTGCCTGCTGTTTTGTTTGTGTGGCATTCAAGTACATGTGCAGTTGGCCCTGTGATCCGAGCCCAAGTCGAACAAAAAATAACCATGTATTGCAGAAAAGCCAGAAAATAACCCAATGTCAGTAAAGTAAATTAGCTTTCAGACCTACTTTATAACTCACTGTCTCGTGAAAGCATGTCAAGGAGAGGTGTATTGCGGACTGGTAGTCTGTTGCATGGTTGTTGCCTTTCAATGTGCGTGAAATTACTGATTTTTGTTCCTTCAAACATAGAATAGCCATGTTTTTAGTGATCAGCCTACCCTGTTGTTCCTAGAATTTCTTTTGACAGTGATAGACTAGTCCAAGCAAGTTTAAGGTACAACTGTACTAACTCAGAGTGACAGACCCTACTAATCCCATGTATTGTTTTGGGACTGGTGCACAACCACTGAGGACACTTTTTCTTTAAGGTGATGCATGACCCAACTATACTATCATCTCACAAATATATTCTCTGATACAGAGCAAAACTGATGGTCTTTTCGAAGAAATGCAAGTCATCCAGATCCATTTCCAAGCAATGACATCACCACCATCCACCATTACATGGCTAATCTGAAACAGTGATTCTATTTGACTGACACATTAAAAAGTCATTCTTTGCCACTAAGTTCTATTACTGACTTATTTGTCAATAGAACGTTGCTTCTGAACTTGTGAAGACCATGCACCCAGTTTTTTTTTTGGCAAACAACAACAAGCAGTAGTTGTTGTCTTGCTAATACATATGGTGCCCAATGCAGTTCTGATGTTGGCGTCATGAACATAATTGGTGTTCTAGGATTCCTTGTGCCTTTCTAGATAACATGAAGGCCTTTAAGGGGCTGGTTTGAAACAGCTCTAACTCTTTACCACAGATCACCTGGACCTCCTTCCAGTTTACCTTCTAGGTAAGAGACTTTTAGTACGATAGCCGTTCATTCCAGCTACAGTACTTGACTGACGATTCCTCCATTTGTAGTAGGGGGGCATGATATTGGAAAATTTTGGTTATCACAATGTTATTATTTTTGTGATAAATATTGATATTTCTAAAGCAAAAAATGAGGTCAAAATAAATATCTCCCAAACTCATCAATAAAAGATTTAAACAGCAAGGATGAAAATGATTTTGACTGCCTTGGAGAGCAAACGCAGAGCTCGTTTAAAAGCAGTGGCGCTAAACTGATTTTTAAACATGTGATAAATAATCTTGAAAAGGAACCATCATTAAAATTGCAAAGCTTGCTAAGTTTTTTCCCTATGACAGAGTAAAAGTGTTCTAGTGTAACTTAAACCCCCTGCGCTCAGCAAATCTTATTACCAAGGCTTCAAAATACCAGAACTGTATTGCAAAATAACGCCTTTGAAAATACTGTATAGTGTCATAAAATGTCTGGACAGTATGATGGTATGAAAAAGCCTGATCTCAGCCCAGCTGACTATCATGGCCTTTGTGATGTGAAAGGTGTTTGTACATTACATGCAGTGTCAATATTAATACTGCCTGTCGCCCAGTCCTAATTGTGATTGGTGGTTCTGTATGCAAGCAGAGCCTGCAGGTCGCTAACTAGCAACAAACTCTGTGTATCCAAAAACCTTTAAATCTGAGTAAATTATGTCAGACAGCCTTCTCCTGTAGACTAGTCATGGAAAATTAGTACTGAGCGAGTTTTCCTTTTGTTTAAAGTAGAAAAAAAGTTGTAGCATGACCTGTTTGATTTAATTTGCCTTACTTGACATCGCACGCCCTGCATGGTGATCTGCTGAAATGATATACCGTGCAGCCTTAATTTGTATGGTGCATAAACATTTGAAATGAGTCAGATTATAGGAGGCTAGAGGAGGATTTTGTCTTGTGGTGCAGAGAAAACGACCTGCTGCTCAACATCAGTAAGACAAAGTAGTTTGTGGTGGATTTCCAGCATACCGGAGAGTCCCTGAGACGAGCGACCGTGCAGAGGGAGGACGTGGAAGTGCTGCAGTGAATCAACTACCTGACACTTCACTTGAACATCCAAACATCCAGTGGCGCTGTACAAGAAAGGCCGGAGGAGACTCTAATTTCTGAGCAGACTCAGGTCTTTTTGTTTATGCAACAATCTGCTGGATATCATTACTATTTCTTAGTGCGGAGTGTGTTACTGCATGCTGTGGTCTCCTGGGAAAGCAAGATATGTGCCGGTGATATCAATCATATGAACAAACTCATCAGGACGGTCAGCTTCATCTCTGGTACTCACTGTGGGGGGCTGCAGAGAAAAGGATGGTGGCAAACTTGGAGAATATCATGAATAATTCCATCCATCCCCTCCACAGGGAGCTCTCTCGGGGCACCATTAGCCACGGCGGCTAAGAAGCGCTACTGGGCATCTTTTCTGCCTACAGCTACTAGGCAGTGCACCACGTGCTGACTTGCCCACCCTCAGCCCCAGCCATATACAGTATTGCCCAGCCAGACCACATAGCAGCACGGAATTTTAAACAGATATGGTTGCTATATGTACATCACACCATTTGTTAGCATATGTTTATAGTTCTTTGCTTATTTTCATTTTACACAACACGCATGTTTGCATTATGTGCATTACATATCTAACCACCATAGCTACAGAGTCTTGGGTAAGTGTCAAACCCCCTGGGCAGTAAACCCAGTTGGTTAACTGGTTGGGGCATTTAATGGAAAGGAATGTACGATGGAAAGTGTTTGATGGCTGACATTACCTGAATGCACTGCAGAACTCCACTCACAGCACCTTATATAAACAAGCACCCCCTTAGCAAAAAGTCAGGTTATTACAGTTATGAGAATATGGCAAAATATCCCTCACGGTCATTATTCATTATGCTACAAAACTCAGCTGCAAGGTGAATAGTTAATATGATGGAAACAGAAAAGGTGGATACTCAAACACAAGCCTGATTATTGATTTTTTTTTTTTTTTTAATAATTGAAAAACTTATTTTTTTCTGAAATGGACACCTTTCTGTGTGATCTCAAGCCGACAATAACACCGCTTCTCTTATAACAGTTTAAGCAGTTGTTTTAATCAATTATACATTAACTGGTCAGAGCAGAAGATAAAGTAGGTTCCCCTAAGGTGAGAAACAAATTAATGATAGACAAGAGCTAGCTACATAAAGTTTTTGAAGGTGGGCAAATCAAGATAAATCACACTTCCTGTTTGTACTGCTGACTTTCTATTTCTACATTATTGTTCTCCTTAGAAAACAACTTCTTCCCATTCTTTGTTTGGAAACACACTGGCTTCGCCCTGTTGCTGCCACACAGCATGTGACCTAAAGTACACTGCGCCTATATTCCACGAATCAAACGTTGTGTGACGGTCTAGACTAATGCCCCAGTCTTGTTCTGTAGACCCTGCACTGGGACCACCTAAAAGCAAGTACAACGTCAAATAGGCTCTTCATCAGTTTGATAGCAATCAGCAACAGGCAAAGTCCTGACACAGAGTTTGCCGAATGCGTTTTGGTCAACAGTTCTTATCGTGTTCATTCTGCTACACCACTGTTCTTTAATCATTCTCAGGCTCCAACCTGTCAATGAACATTAGATAATCCAAGGCTCTATAATTGGAAAAAAGAATGATTTTCTGCAACTGTAATGAGACATGTTTCAACATAAATACAGTACATGCACACATTTATTTTATTACACTTTATTTTACTATTATGATTATTATTATTTTTGCTACAAGATGTAGTGGTCCCAAAGTTATAAGTTTCAGTAGAAATTTGAAGATCTAACCTCTGGTTTGATAGATAACCCTGTATACAATGTCAGCAGGATTGATCCCCTAGCAACAAATGTGCAACTTAGAACCTCTCATATATCACCTTGGAAACACTGTGAACAATGGGATGCATTTGTTTCTTTGACACAGGGAGCAGATAGCTGATCTCCCTCTGTTGAGCCCTTGACAGGTTTATTTTTTTGGAGGGGGGTGGGGGGGGGGTACTTAGTTTTTAGCAGAATAAGTGGGAAGTGTGGTTGAAAGATTTTTCAGAAGGAATGGGAGAGAAAACATGCCTGTTGATTTTATCAAATAAAAGGAATATGGTGAATGTTAAGAAGAGTTGGAGCAATGAAGATATTTGATGATTTCATGTTCTCAAAATGACTTCTGTAAAGAAATGTGTACTTTAAAATGTACTAACTTTATGTTATTTTCTTCAGGGTTCTTGCATCACGTTTATACCTGAAATGAAGAATTCATAATTCAGGCTCATTATCCTTCATGTCGGCCTACCTGCTAACACTCCCGATTTTCCCAATTTCCCCTGATCTTTTTTACCCCTCCTCCTGCCGTAGTCCTGCTGTACCATTTCTTCTGGTACACGGCTCTGGGGGGGGGGGGCGCCCCCCCCCCCGCCCCCCCCCCGCGGGGGGGGGGGGGGGGGCGGCGGGGGCGGCGGCGGGGCCGGGGGGGGGGGGGGGGGGGG
>JAODLD010000136.1:26256642-26269370 GCA_026781065.1 Mormyrops boulengeri
GGAGCCAGGCACTTTGGAACGACAAAACCTTTGAGGAAACTGCTTTGGCGCTTTTATTGGCTTGCCAGGACACAGAATTGTTTGTGTACTCCTGCAACATGTGCACCACCCAGTAGAGTTTGAATCACTTGTACTGCAGCCGTATCATTTGGGGGCACCTATGGAGATGGTCAGGGTGTACATCCTGGGCCCTTTTTCCTACAGTGTCCCCAGGAACTCATGCTATGGACTACTTTACTGAGTTACCCGAGGTCTACCATGGATTAGTAGTCATAGACTACTAGTGGTCCTGGCCCAAGGTAATCCCAGCTGCAGTACATGTAGTAGTGGACCTCTGAAAAGGTCTGATGTTGGTAAAATAATAACAGTATAAATAATAAAAAACAATGGTAATCAATGGTAAGGTTTTCACATAGATTTCATTTTTTGATTTAGAAAAGCCCTGTAATGATTGCAGGTGCTTCCATTCGGGATGCCCCCTGGACCTGTGCCAACCTCCCTGGGTGGGAGAGCAGTCTGTCTCAGGGAACATGCAGATGTATAAATATATGAAAGTATAGTAAAGACACTGATACCTGAGGCTTGTATAGAAGCAAAATCCAGTGTACGTTGCCGTTTCAGACATATTGCATTAGACATTTAAAAAAAAATTAAATAGACAACTAGTTTGTTTGAGACACGGTGTAAAACCTATGCTGATCGTGGGTTCATTTTGTTTTAACAAGTAATTGGTTACTTAGTTTGATGGATGGTGGTTAGACCTATCGCTGTCTTTGGGGGGCGGGTCCAAAAGCGAGACATACACTATATGGATGAAAGTATTGGGATACACCTCTTAATCATTAAATTCAGGTGTTTCATTCAGATCCATTGCCACAGGTGTATAAAATCAAGCAGCTAGCCACGCAGTCCGGCTTGCAAACATTTCTGAAACAATGGGCTCTTCAGAAAAGTTCAGGGAATTCAAGCGTGGTACTGTCATAGGATATCACCTTTTCAATAAATCAAATTTCTTCCCTGCTAGATATTCCACGGCCAACTCTAAATCAAATCAAATCAAATAAAAAAACTTTATTTGTCCCCGAGGGGCAATTTGAGGCAATAAACAATAAACTAGAAAAAGTAATAATAAGAATAATAAAGAAATAAAGTAATAATTGTGCAAAATTGCAGTCGCAAGTAGGTATTTAAAGGATTCTCAGTGTCATGACCTGCTCGTCCGATCCTCCCGTGTGCCACGCCCCCTTATCTACCTCTTTTGGAATCCCCGTGTTACCGGCTGTTTCTCGTTGTTGTTAATTAGTCTGATGTACTTAAGTCTGTGTTAGGTATGTTTTCCCCAGTCCGGTCATTATCGTCATATCGTGTCTGCCTGTTCCGTGGTCCTGCTTGTGTTTGCCCGGAATTAAATCCCGTGTTTTCCCTTATTCCCTGAGTCCTGCCTCTGCTTCCGCGGTCTGTGCCTTGTGCCATCCGTGACACCCAGGCAAAACTCTCTTGACAACTTCCCTTGTTTCGTGAGCCTTGGTGCTTAAGTTCCAGATAGGACCAACCCATTGATCTTTAAAATCTCTTTTGCACTCACAGATAACCTGAAAACAATGGCATGGTACCCCACCCATCCATCATTTAACGGTCCCAGCAAACTTACATTGTTTCTAGGGGAGTTATAGTAACCTTCTAGTCTTCTAAAAGTTAGCAGCGCAAAGCATGGCCAGTACCAACAAGGAACTATGGTAAACTGGCACTTCCCCCTTTTGACTTGCGGCTTTTCACACAGCTCAGAATTTTATAGATTTCATCTATTTGCACAGACCATTATGTTAATGCATGTCATCTTCTGCTAGTCACCTTCAATAGGTTGTTTTAAAAAAGAATCACATTTTTCGTTCATTAGGTCACCTCATTCCGTTGGTGCAGGCTAGGTTAAAACATGTTCCCTCCGGGTGTGTGTCATGTTTATCTGGGAGCTCTGACTCTCCCGATCTACCTGTGGCCTGTATGCAGATTACAGTTATCCTTCATTGTTGGGGCACCTGCATATTGGAAGAATATGATATCTGGTATTATTCCTGCGTTCTGTGTATTGTAACCAATAAGTGAAACACCCTCATGTTGTTATGATGTCGTTACGAAATGCTTCTCTAGATGTGACATATTGCTATAACTTGTTTTCTGTTCCTGTTATGTAACACCAGTGCTATGTGCATTGGGCAGCAATGAAGTTCCAAGTTTTCTAATTAGGATCAAAACTAAAAGTGACTTTCCCCAGGATGTACAATATGTACCAGCACAAGAAAGACAAGTTTTTCCTAGTCCTATGAGACAGAACAGAACATTTCTTTAAATAAAACTCATCTCTATTGTACTGATCATTCCATCAAACATCCCTACTTCTTCGAAGAGTAATTACGTTTTTTTTCTGAATACCAATGTCTCCAAATGTAAGTCAGAAAAATGTTTTATCAAGTTTCAACTTTTATTGTCGCCTGTGTTCAGGGAAAACAGTGAAATTCTTGTGCCACAGTTTCTGGGAGGGTGTGGGGGGGGGGTGCATGGGTGGATAAGGAAAACAGCTGTGCAGTGCTGGAGAGGTGCAATAAATAAGTACTAAGTCAATAAGGGATGAAAGTGCAGGAAGTTCATTGACAATACAGTACAGTGCAATGCAGTGTAGTGAACAGGTACAGGTCACCAGTTGAGTGAGGAGGATGCTGTGTTGTGGCAGAAACTTGCCATTGAACTTTTGTTAAAGCGTGAATTTATTCCACAAATTAGAAATAACAAACATTAAAGGGTCCTCTGGAAACAGTGTACATTTGTTTTATCGGGCCCCAAAAAGTCGAGGAAGATTTATGGAGTTCTATACTTTGGGAACCCACACTGTGTTTTACTTAAAGTGGCCA
Source organism: Mormyrops boulengeri (assembly GCA_026781065.1). Classification (NCBI taxonomy): domain Eukaryota; kingdom Metazoa; phylum Chordata; class Actinopteri; order Osteoglossiformes; family Mormyridae; genus Mormyrops; species Mormyrops boulengeri. Next base: position 26,259,549 of record JAODLD010000136.1, read on the forward strand.
AAGCATTATTTAATATTAGTTTGTTTAGTAATATGTGAAAATACAGTGACACACTCACAGAAAGAGAGGATTTTAGGCCAAGAATAGGCTTAACTCTGTTTATACCAATTCTCTAATAAAAGGTTTAAACATGCAACATGGTTAGTCATCCCATTACTTTGGAACCAGATATCTCATGACTAACATAACAATTGATTAATCAAGCTTTCTGAAATATAATTCGGTAAACAATGAGTAAGCCTGTCACTTCTACAAAAAATATTGGGATGACTCATGCAAGCACTGTGTGGAACGGGTGGAATTGGGGCAGCCAAATCAGGACCGAACAATGGAAGGAAATGAAAGGGAAATGTGAAAGGAGTAAATATTAAGAAACAAATTGTGTCAGCACACTGCATTATTGAAAATAAGCAGCATGACTGAAACAGAAGTGAAGGAAAAGAAAAACGGGAAATGAACTAAAGGCAAATGAACAAGCAACCACAACAGGCAGTAAAACAGCTTCCGTAAGATCATTTATGTATTTATAAGTACCACATTTTCTTATGTAACATAGCTTATCATAAATTATTAAAAAGAAATTAAATAGATCAGTATGGTATATGTATTAATTTTTCAATGTTCAAAAAGAAAATATCTGTTGCATTTTCAGGGTGCCATTAGACTCCCTACCATAGACACTAATGGATTGACTCTGTGACTGACTCTGGTCAATAACAGCCAGACTCCCTTGGAAGGTACCCTGAATAATGGTCATTTCAATAGTTTAGGTGAAGAATCGATGCAATCTATGTTACACATTCAGTCTCTGCTGGGATCATATACTCAGGACAAAGTTTGGTATTCCCTTCATTCACTCCAATCACTTTGAGCCTCTATACATGTACTACGCTGTATGCGGATTGTTAGGTCTGATCACTTGGGGCTATAACCCCGAGTATTTTAAGCCTAGCCCCGAGTATTTTCTCGAGTATAATCTCAATGCCATAATAATCTTCCTTAAAAGAAAAAAAAAACTCAACCCCCAGCTGAACTTGACTTGGCCCCTGATCTTTTAAATAGCTAGAAACACTCCTGCTACCATGGGGTCACAAACATGGACCAGAATAAAAAATCCCAAGAAGCCATTCATAGAAAGTCACAAGCATAGGAGCAATAATAAGTAAAAATAAATTACAAATACTTAAAATATATCAATGTTTAGTTTTCGGTCTAAAATTTAAAAAAAACTTTCAATTACTTACATTGAAGAAGTTTCACATAACATGGTCTTTTATATCACATATATCAGTGACACTACACTAGAGGTGTCACGATATACCGATATTGACCATAACCATGATATTTTAAAAAATGAAATATCATTGTCTTAATAATACACATATGGTAATATCTTAAATAATCTAGTACCAGTAAATAAATGGTTCACACACCACCATAGCAGGTGGCGGTATTGTTCCATAAGGCTGGTTTCCACCATTGCTTAATTTTTAAACTCTGAGGTTCCATCGCTCCTACAGAGACCAGCTGTGACTATCGTTATATGAGGAGGCTGAGTTCACTGACTTTGAGTGATGTCTCACACACAACAATAGTGCACTATTACTTAAACATGTAACAACACCATTTACACCTGTTAGTTAAATCAAACTGAAAGATGAGTTCAATGGTCCAGAAAATAACTTAATCTATTTATGTGACCAAATATTCAATTTTTCTGCGGGCGGTTGTTGCAAAACCTACTATAATAATATCCTGCCATTTTACAGTAAAGCATACTTTTCACATGAACAGCAAACTATGGTGGTCACTTTATTGTTTAGCAAGCACTAGTGTCAGTGGCGGTTCTAGACCATTTCAACTGGAGGGGAGGCCCTGGGGCCAGTTGTTCTGGGGGGGCATGCAGATGTATTTGACCTTAATGTTCACCAAGTATTAGCATCCTGCAGTTACTTTCACTAGGTTGTCAGCATTAAGAAACGAAAGACAATTTTGAAAACTGATGTTACTTATGCCTTGCAGTTACATTTTACATTATACAAGTTTTTACAAAGATGTAACTCACTTTGACTTCTTGTGTAGACTATCTTGCGTCCACAAGCTTAATTACTTTTTTGTTGTTAACTTTGCTTTTTACAAACTGATGCAACTCGAGCGCACCTGCATTGATTCTGTCAAGTAAACGTGCTTACATTTGAGTTTCGGCTATTCTCAGCGCACAACATTTTAGCCCACATATATAAATATGAATAATAACATCCCATTCAGACCTGATGGAGATTGATTACAAGTAGTCCATGAAATGAATATGATGTCCTTAAAAGAAATATCACTGATATCACTACAGGTTTTCGTAAAAAGACATGCCAATCGACATTAAGTGCAAAGGGAGCTTCAGTCCTGCTTGTGTTTTCACTATTTATGTATTATAATGCCTTTTTTCCTATGCTTTTATACAGTTATCATTACAATGACTCCACCTCACTACATTCGGCCAAAAAAGAGACAAAACACACAATAAACAAATTTAAAGATGAATTTGACTGTTGGAATTATTATAATGATTTTGTTCAAAACTTCTATAGATGCTGTGATAATATTGCTGTCCTGAATTCTTTTTGCCACGATAATCATGTAGTTAGAATCTGAACTCGTGACAGCGCTACACTGCACGATATAGTCTCTATATAAAATTGTCCAGTAGTCAAATATCTTACTGAAAAAGGACATCAGTCCAAGTTAAGATCACATCCAGACAGCCACCACATACGGAAGTAATCCTCAACAATGAAAAATGAGTAAGACCACTTTTAAAAGGGAATCATGTAGAAATAATATCAACAAAATAAATAATCATCCAGTAAAGACAATTGGCCTTACTGTCACCTTTTGTCATGCAGTTACTGCTGGGAAAAAATATACACAGCTCTGGAAAAACATAAAGAGGACACATCAAAATTTTCAGTTTCACTCATTTCTCAATTCAGTTCACCATTTATCTGGCTGGTTTCTGGTTTTTCTCAGTGTCTCCTGTTTCACCCTGTTCTTGTGTATTGCGGCCTTAGAAATTTTGAGCCTGGAAGCAACTTGTTGCTCAGCAAAGCCTTCTGCCACCATTGCCAGGATTAATCAAGGATTTAACAATGAAGATTTTTTTTTAAATGGAGTGGTCTCTTATTTATTTCCAGAGCTGTATGTATTGCTAGGACGTAGCAGCTTTAGTCTGTAAAGTACTCAGGATCTTACAAAATACAGGGTTTCCTTATAGAGTCAATGTCCTGTACATTCAGCATTTCATGAAGTGATGAGTCAACCTGGCCAACATGTTGTAAAACACACACAGACTTTGGTCAGAATGTTGACTCAAGCTGACATGATATTTGTGTAACTTCATGAAATACCCCACAGATGGTATCAGCCTCTAGCTATGCCTTCAGCGAGGTCTGTGCATTTTCCTTGTTTTCCAGCGCCTGTCCGAATCAGTAACGTAATCATCTGATATTGTCTTTCACGGTATTTTCAGTAGCCTATGCTATTTTTACCTTGAGGCTCCATCGAGGAAGGACCTCAATTAAAATAGTTTCATTAATAACATGCATGTTAAATTAAATACATTATTAAAAGAGTTTTGCTGAATGTTGTTTAGCGGATTAACTAGTAATTAAGTGGACAAACTAACTAATAAGCCCTAACAACGAATACGCATACAGTATATTTGTGGGTGTTTCAGCAGTAGCCATTCATGTCCACACGGTGGCACAATTTATTTATTTTTGAGGTTACAATTCTTAGTTTTAAAATTGTAGAAATGCAGAACATAAAAATTGCGGTCAATTAAATAATACAGGGAAAAACGAAGATTTACACAAATTTCCCCTGGTAAATGTCTTGTAAGGAAGCTGGTCAAATAAAAAAAATAAATGAACGTTGGTTTATTTGCCAGTAATATTTGCCAGGGCTAACTACTGACTCACATTGCTCCCACAATTCCTTGTGGTGGTGGAATTTGAACCCACACCCCGAAGAGACTAGAGCCTTAACAGCTCAACTACATTACTTTGGGTACAAAAGGGGCTATTCACATCAGCCAGGAGTCAAACCTAGAATCTTCTGATCCATACTCAGACACATCCACTACGCCATTAGCCCACCAAATGCTCCAATCTGTGATTTGTTGATGTTTTATTGATGTTATTTTTTGTGTTTTATCTATTTATCCTCAGTTCGTTTTTCAATTGATGCTTGAATCCCTAATCTCAATTTAACATGTTTGCATGGAGGTTGCACTCATTGCCACTATTCTTTCCTTTAAAAAAATTAAGTGCTGATCATAGAAGAATGTTGAATAATATTTGCTAAAACAAAACTGGCAAATTGCAACTTAGGTTCTCTGCTGCACCCAGTGGCAGAAATAAAGTGCATCTGAAAACAGACGAAATGAGTTCCAGTAAAGTTTGAACGCATTCAGAACAAGACAGAAAAGCTGAATTAAAAAAATTAAAATTAAAAAGTTTATCAGGATGATTTTTATACACCCGCTTTACACAATGTATTTCAGCCATGAGCGCAATTAGCGCAAAGTTGCTGCAATTTCAGAAGATCAGCACTAGATGGCAGATGTTAGCTTAAAATGAAAAACTTTCATTCACCCGAACGAATTCTTAAAATGGTTCGTAAAGCAGAACTGTAAAATGTGACAGTATATTAAAAGCGGTTTTAAAACATAGGTCTAAACAATGCAGTGCATTTTCGATTTCAAAATGTAATATCACTGACTACTCCTTTGCGTCAACTGTTAAATTGCATCACATTGCGTCATCTTGCATCAGGATAACCTTGATGTGTGCAACCCTTAAGTTTTCTATCAAACCCAGATAATATTGGCAGCTTGCAGCAAACAAGACAAAAAAGAAAGAAAAAAAAAACATACAATGCTGAACCTTCGTATTATGTACATCCCGCCATAATTCACCTTGCAACGTGCTAATACACATTATACATCATAATATAAAACTTTTAAGTATTTTTGATATGTGGTTACTAGCTCTTTGGTTCGTGATTCGCCTAGTTTCTATTACGCAGTTAGGAAATGACAAGTTAAATTTTTCAGATTCAAATCACAATAGTAGCAGCACCATTCCGAAATACATCGTGCACACTGCATGCTGTTTTTTGCAGGTATACCACGGCGAGTCTGTTTTCTCAGGTTTCTATATTCAAATACAATGGGGAAAACGTCACTTCAATGAAAAGTGGACTTAATAAATTTCACTTCTTACACTGGACTTCAAAGACAGCAGCACGTTTAATTAAATAGTTATGTGCATGAAGCGTTAGTTTTAAATATATGCATAGTATTTTTTTTTTTAAATCAGATTCAAGCAGCTATACCGATCACCCAAATTAGGAGGCTGGACAAAATATTCAGTTACCTAGTACTGCACAGAGTATTGATGAAATGCAGAGTAATGAAATTTGAGCGTTGTAAGTGGTAACCCGACGTATGCATAATGTCATTGATGCATATGCCCTCCCATGCAGAAACATTCATATAAAGGTAATTATTGATTTATTTGTAGCAGCAAATATATTGCATTTATGCTTCTGTTCGCTGCCACTGAAGTGCGCCCTCATGATGAGACAGCACTGGTGAAAAGACCGACCAAGCTGTACCTCTCCCATTGAGAGAGACGCAGAAAAACGCCTTTGCATCTTGCCATTGCCTGCTGGGTGACACGGGCTGGGCTGGGAAGGGCTTTTTTTTCTACAGACGAAAACATTGTCTGTCAAACGTCACATGGGGTCAGGAGCAATCGCTTCCTGTATTGCTCATCATCCGTGTGAGTTTATTTGGGACTAATCGGCGCATTTATGTGCGAGTTTCCACGGATGCGGGCTTGGCTCTTCGCGACAGAATGATAAGCAAAGTGAAGAATGCAATGTCCACGCTGGTCGGCGGCATCATGCCGCACGGCTCCCATCAGCACGGCTCCGGCGGCGCGCAGAACTGCGGCTCCGAGGGCTTGCCTCCGCGATTCGCCTACTCCCGACCCGAATTTCTGGATCTAACGCCGGAGCTGCTGCAGTACTCGACCGAACATGCATCGAGACCGGTCCTCACGCCGAAACGGGACGCCAAGATGCCCTGGCGCACTGGATACGCTGAGTAAGTGCTGCTGTTCGTGCCTTAAAAAAAGGGCGATTCACGCCCGTTTCGCGGATAATGCAGGGAGTGATGAAAGCTGCGGTGAATGCACCGTGCCTTTGTATGCTTACACATTAAAATACATGTACACACACAGATGGGCTTCATTTTATTCCAGGTTCATTAGATCACGAGTGATGCCCGCGGAACTACAGTAGGCGTAAGACGATTTGTTTGGAATTGACTGACCAGTAATTGCGATTAATCGGAGGTCCGCAATATTAACCATGTAATAGCGACGTATTTTCAGTAAGACTGTTTTACAAGAGGGGGCGATGTGCTGTTTAGCTCACGGCAGATTCGGTATTTGCGTGTTTCTTTTAGCCCCGAGTAATCTGCGTGTAGCATCGGGCTGCTTTCATAACGGGTTAGGCGTCCTTGGGCGCTTTATTGAGCTGCAGCCGGTTTCCGCGTCAAACCTTAGACTGTCTGAACTGACCAAGGCCCCTATGCGGTATAACCAAAGTAATGTGCCATTGAAGCATAAAGGCCGTTACGTATCACCACTCTACATTACAGTGACCCCGTAGGTAAATTGCCTTCAGCTGGCTTTACGTTTAACTGTGCTGAAAAAACGCATTGCAGTGTAATTTACAGTTCACCAGCAGTGCGTTACAATAATCTTGTTGATACTGCAGATTGCACACCGATGTCCAGACAATGTTAGTAGAACATAAATAAAGGGATGAGAAATGCGCATCTAAAACGCATTCATGTGGACGTTCTTAAATGTACAACTTTTAAAAAAGGTGTTTAAAAATGCAAAGGCCCGAACAGCTGCATTTCAAATTGAATTTCTTACTGGATTTTTTTTTATAATTATTTTTTTGCTATGTATTAATAGTTTTTTTTTTTTCCATAAGTCTCGAAAAACGTGTAGTGCAGCTGCAGCATCATGTGAAAGGAAGAGGGATTTCCAAGTAGCTTCAGTGACTCGGAGATCATTATCTATATTATAGTTTAGTAATGCAAAGGTTTGAGCTTTTCGCCTGGAGAAAGAGGCTTCAAAACACACCTAACATCATTTAGCTGGTAGACTACATGGAATCATTTTTTGTTTTTTTGTTCTGTGTTTTTTTTTTTCCCCGAGTAAAGTTCTGATGCATATATCAAGAAAGGATGTCCTTTTGTGGGATTTCCCTTTTCAGTAAATGCTATGTAATGACACACCAAGGTCCTTCTGTCAGCAGAGTCTTAATTACTGTGTCTAGGTCAGATATTTAAGTGGATCTTACTCAGCTGAAGTAGTGGAGTGCATCTTCCATACTTGTTTGCAGAACAGAGTTTTGGTCTCTGGTGGTCTTTAAGACAAAACTACATTTTAAAAAAAAAAAAAGACCTTTAGCCTCAGTATGTGTAAAGAACATAGTTTCTGCGGATGATAATTTGTGTGTAGTAAGTTAATGTTCAATGTTCAGTAGGCCCTTCCGTTAACTCATTGGATAATGTTGTAGTCAGCTGATTTGGTGTAAAAAACATTAAAGAGTTCTTGGAGAAATCTAATATGAAACACTAACCTTAGGCCATGACGGTGGATGACTGTGTAGCCTCGGCCTGTTTGGTCGGGAACACTTTAACGGCACTTTTCCACTGGCATACAGGAACCGAGCCGTACCCGAGCCATACTGCGAATAGAGACTAGTTCCAGGTCCAGCTCACTTCGGTTTTCCACTGCAGAAAGATCGGCTCGGTAAAGGCACTGCTGGGTCTGGAGAGTGCCAGTGACATAAAATGGAAGAGTTGCTTATTTACTGTTCACACGGTGTATATCATGATTTACTGCGGTGATTTTTGCTAGCAAGTCTGTGAGACTCACTGTGTTATGTTAGCATCTAACACTAGGGGAAGTAGCATTCACTTGTGTAAATTTGCATTACAAATCCATTCTATTCAGCTGTCTGGTAGTACTTTTTATAGTGGGAGGTTGGAAATTTTCAAGTTGCGAATTATTGGGAATGCATCAATATATTACGCTGTCCAATACTACTAATAATAAATAATATATAGAGTACACACTTTTTCCTTCCCATAATCTATGCATATCGATGCAGATCACCAGTATCTCGATGGATTTCAACCAGTTAGATGGTGGTGGTGCAACAGACTTGGTTAAGTCACGCTTTTGGCCCTGCTTGTGTTAACATGGGTACAGGTTGGGTACGACTCGCAAAATTTACAATGGAAGACCGACAGTTAAAGGTACAGCCCAAGTATGGCTGAGGCCTTGGTGGCAGAGGAAAAGCGCCTTAAATAATTGCTCAAAATTAGCCAGCCAACCATTTTTATGGATCACACGTTTTTCTGCAGATAATGTTGGCTGTAAATGCTAATTAGGCATGATCCATAGAAACGACTGTATTCCCTTCTACTCAGTATCAATAACATAGATTTCGTGGAATGGATCATAGCCTTGATGGGTGGAAGTGTATGGTGGAGATATTTGTATGTGTGGTGCAGAACTTTGTACAAATGCAATTTGAAGACAATATAATTGACTTCCTGTAGGTGAAATGTGGGTGAATATGTGCATTTTGAATCGGAAAAGGGAAATGCAGCCGTACTGACCCAACGTTCACAACAACATCCTGGTTTCTGTCGTGTTTACTGTTTTTCTGGAAAGTCTGTAATGCCTGCTTATCTCTGGAAATCTTACTGCAATTTGACACGTAGCTGAAAGCCACACTGTTTTCGCAAATGCAAGTTTGCAAAATTCACTTCATTCACCAGCTAAATTACGTCAGTAGGTAACAGAGTGGTAAACACCACAAATTGCAATATAAACCTTTCTGGATAAAGTCTCAGACGAGCCCTGCCGTTGTCAGCTTGATTAGGTTAATTCACTTTCAGTAAGATGTAAGCATGTGTACCTTGCACTGCCAACGCTTTTATCTAGAGTAACTTAATATTTTTGAGTCATTATTGTGGTTAGCAATGTTAGAACCCCGAGTGTTTCTGGTGACAGAATTACTTAAACCGTTTGAACATTTGTCTAGAAACCAGCCAAAAAGCAAATATTGTATTAATTACACTTGTGCAAGGAGGTGTCATCAAAGAAAACATGTAATCTTTAATTCAGGGTCTTTGGTGATTAAAACTATTACTGTTTCAGCTTTCATATGGTCTTCAGACTCAGTCATTGCATATAGATGTATTTATTTGCATTTAAGAATTTCCCAGTTGGAGCCAATTACCTGTCTATCTGGGAAGAGAAAGAGGGAGGTAATGAAAGTGAATAAGGGATATAATGGTACGAGTGTCAAATGAACAGGGAAAAGATGTGTCATAGAAAGGTTTTGACATTTAACTTTATTTCCATTTTATTCCGGGCCTGAGGGGAGCAGTTAAGGGACGATATTTCTTCCATATGCTATTTGTCCTTTGGCAGTCATAATTCTATTAATGCAACAAGGAGAAATTTTGCCGCTTGGGTGATTCTGTCTTTCTGTTATAAGGAGGGCTTATGGTTGGAAGATCCCGTTAGTATCAAGCACACAGGAAGGAAATCAATCACTGAAGTCATTACTTGCATTCCCAACCAGCCGCCACCCCCCCCCCCCAACACACAAACACACACACACACACACACACACACACACACACACACACACACACACACA
>JAODLD010000136.1:26272471-26284577 GCA_026781065.1 Mormyrops boulengeri
CCCGTCCCAAAAGCCACGCACGGGGCTTTTCACACGTATTGCAACAGCGTACTGCAGCATTTGCCAGCTGGCTCAGCCTGGCTCACAAGACCGGCCCTGACAGGAAACCTCAGTGCTACCAGATACAGGAAGTAAGAGAAGTGTGACCTTTTTAGGAGAGGCGCTTGGAAGATGGTGCCCCAATGTGAAATGATCGAATACCTCGCTTGAGAATTACTCTGAGGGACGAATAAACAGGCACATAGACATGTGAAAAAGGGGGGATATATTTCTTGGGAGATGGAGAAATTTAATTACATCCCTGCTGGATGAAAGGAAAAATATATATTAAAAAAATATTTTTGTACTCAATGTTTCTGATATTAATATTAGCTATATATTTATAATATATATTTATAATAACAAAGAATAGGGTGCCTCATTGGGTAGCACTGTTGCCTCAATTTTGCAGGGTTTTAGGTCGAATCCCACTTTAGTTCTGTGTGGGGGCGGGGATGTCAGGGTTGCACCCTTTGTCATGCACGTTTTTCCAGGGAACCTAGGTCTGCTCCTGCAGTTCTAAGATGCAGTTAGGCTACATGGTGTCTCTAAATTGCCCAGTGTGTGTCTGTGTGCGTCTGTCTGTCTGTGTGCGCGTGTGCCCTGTGATGGGCTAGGTGTACCCTTAACTTGTGCCTTAGGCTGTCTGGAATAGAGGCCTGTTTTTCTTTTCTTCAGCATACTTTATTTATTTATTTATCTATCTATCTATCTTCTAGATGTTTTATCCATTGTGACTTTCATGGTTTGTTCAGTTGGATTTTCAATATAGTCAGGTTAATAAATATTGTTAATTAAGGGTACAAACAGCAATACCTTCCTGGGACTTGATCCAGCAACCTTCAGTTATTTAGTACATGTCTTTAAAAGATACTTTCTGCCTGAAGTTTTGATTTTTGTGCATCTGCTTTATAACTAGTCTTTTCTGGAAACGAAATTTGTCATTACTAATACTCGGCTAATACTGTTTAAAGAGATACCAGACATTTTCCACCATCAAGAAACAGTGGAGACTAAAGATGAAGAAATAAGGAACAGAGGCTTTCTCTTCCCCATAATCACCCGTGCTGTCACGCCTCCCCTCATGAAAGGTTTGCAGGTCGCTTCGAATGATCAATTCCTGTTTGTAATGGATACTTCTGTCGGTCATGTGTGCATGAGATACATAAGGGCACCACACGAAGCCGGTGCGGTTTCATTTTGCATTTTCCTGCAGGACATTTGGTGAAAGGTTTACCACACCCGCTGTCTAGTGGCTTTAATGTTAAGATTGCTGAAGATCAGTTCGTTATTTTAGGAAACACTGATATTTTCGGTCCTACGCAGCCATCGAAATAAAGTCAAGATCATGTATTTTTTCCATACATAGTGCCTAATTCTGTTATGTCCCTGTTATGTTCTGTAATGTGTCGGTTCCTTTATAATTATTAAGGAATTTTTAAAAATGGTCAACGCCTGAGGGCAAATAACACAATGGAAAGCAGCGGCTTGTCACATGTCGCAGCGCAGACATCTATTTTTAGAGGTGGCGGGGGTGGCCGTGTTCAGGTGCTTATATATGCGGTGTCATACTCGCATTCCAGCCGAGTCGCAGCCGAGCAAGCGGCTCGTTTCCATGCACCGGCTCCGGTCGGGAGGGAGGCCTGCCGGGGGCGGAATGGCGCTCCCCGAGCCTGATGCGCCGCTCTGCTGCAGCCCCGGCGGGAACAAGAGCCGTTCATGGCTGATTTACCGTCTATTTCTTTCTTCTTTTTTTTTAGTTCTGTTTGCGGCGTGTTTTTCTGGATCGTTTAAACTGTCAATTTAGCTGCTGTATTAGTAACGGCCTGGAGGCTGTCCAGTAGGGTGGACAGATAGAGGCTGGGTGGTCTGCTCATTACAAGTGAAGAAGACAGATAGGAAGTCATAACTCTCAAAAGTTGTAAAAACATACCTGACAAAAATTGTCAAAGCAAATGCATTAGGCATAGGACTACTAATATTACCGACTTAGCACTGGTGCTGGTCAAATGTGTAGGCCTGTACTGTTGTTAAATTCATATACTGTATATTGTTATAGTAATCCACACGATAAATGTGTAATCGCCTCCATTATAAATAGGGCTGTAGCCCATCCCTTAGGCGGATACTACGGGGTCATCCCGTATAATGCTGTATTATAGGGGACGGGTGGCAACCCGAATTATAATAATGAACATTTTTTTTGCCAATTCAATTACTTCCTTCCTCTGAGTATGAAATTGTTGTCATTTCAAGGTTTGCCGCTGCTCATTTGCAGGTGTTTTGTGCTTTGTATGGGTCCCGCCTTATTTTCCGGACAGTTTCTAGCTAGTGCCAATCCCGCTGCTTGGCTGGCCGCTATCCTACCCTACCCTGCCTTCCCCGCCTGCAGTGCTTGTGCCCGGAAGCAGAGTGCAGTTTTCGAATTATGTTATAACTTGCAATTAGAGTCAACGTAGCAGGTAGGGCAGGGTGAGGAGTACTTTTCCTACTGAGTAGAGTAGTTTGTGCTGCTGATTGGCTCACATCCCAAACAGAATTATACTGCAGCCATGATTCTACCATTTCCAAACACTAAGTGGTCTCGTAGGGGGTGGTTTACAAATAATTGTTCTGCCACAAACTCCATGAAAAATGACCAACGTTTTTAATACCTGTTTAAAAATGGGTCACACAGAAAGGGCACAGTTAAACCATTCATATTCACATGCAATTAATTTTGTTGACAGTGCTGTCTCAATGATGTGTGTACCCTTGGGTTTAGTGTGTTTAAACAGCTGAAAATTGTTACTCAGGCAATCAAGGGCGTGGCCTGGAGAGAGGGGGACATATAAGAGTGATAAATTACATGAATTTAAGGGGTGTCACATTAATCTTATATGCAAGGAAATAACTCAATATAAATGTCCAGTATAGGGGCAGAGTCCTTTGAAGGACTTTGTATTTTGATTGCAGTGTAAAGGTAATATCAATTGTGGTTGAAAAGTCACTGTCAAGTTACTGCTACTTATGATGAGTTTTTGTCTGTTGTTTACTCTGCAGATCAGTATTGGACCTGAAAGTTTTCCATTAGCTGAGCTATATTGAGTCAGGCATGTAGGACTTCTGTGTGATATATGCTTTCAAGTTGCGTGATTTACTCATGGAAAAGCAGGTGACCTTAATTCCTGTCCAGGTAATGACCATAATACAATGTGGCATTTGAGGATTCTACTTCGTCACCCCTTTTGTAATGCCTTTCAGGAAAATCACAGGTCAGACCCTGTGTTAATATAAGCCTAATTGTAGAATGGCCATTTTCCTCTTGGGTGCATTTAATTATTATTATTTTATTTATTATTATTATTATTATTACTATTACTATATATTTTTTATTCTTTTTCCTCAGGGTTATCAATGCTGGGAAGAGCATGCTGAATGAGGACCAGGCGTGCTGTGAGCGGCTGTTCGTTAAGAAGATCAGCGGCAAGCAGAGACACTCGGTGATGCTGGAAGAGAACGGGGTGAGGACAGGGCTGCCGGCCACTCTGATAGCCGCAGACGCAACTCAGAACAGAGCCTTGGGAGTCCTATTCAACGCCCCAAGGGTGGGAACATCCAGGACTTCAGGGCTCAGGATAACATATCGTGCTATGCAGCCCTTATTTGTGTAATGGAAACTCAATATCAATACATAGACAAAGGAAGGCTTTTCACTGTATGTTAATTGACTTGTAATTAAAAAGGCTTTCTAAAACCAGCAAGTTCTGGACGAGCCTCAATTAAGTTAAAGCCCTGTTTGAGGAAACCAGAGACTTTCTGCAGTGATGTGATTCCTTATATACATACAACTCTGTTAGTCAATTGAAACCAGATGCTATGCTCCAATAATAATTTGATGCCACGTTGCTGTATATATATGCAGTTCTCAGTCCCATATATAACAATTAGTGTCGTCTTGTTACTAAGCAATTAAATGTAAATATAACTGCTTTGTGGGGGTGGGGGGCTTGTCTGAGTGAGGAGGAAGAGTCCATGGTCTGGCCTTTCTGTGGATTCGCTCCATCTCTCTAGCTAACATGTGCATCTTGAAATTGATGTGCCTTGTTCTTTATCACAATAGTAAGCCTGTCCAGACCAATGGTGGGACAAGTATGTAGGTATTTTTTTTTACGTAGGTAAAAGCACAAACACCGCAACAAAATATTACCCAGGTAAAAGTCATCCAGTATATTACTCAAGTGAAAGTGAAAAATACCTGGTTTTATAAGTACTGAAGTATAAAGTACTACACAGTCAAATCTGTTGATCTTACAAAAAGCAACCTGTCCTTTAAAATTCACTCAAGACATGTTTGAATATAGCATTGTAAGTTAGTAAGTGCAGCACGATAAGGAAAACTGAGTCACGTCGCTTCTTTGTATTCATAAAACGCAGTGAAACCTGTCAAACTTGCTGGGTGAGATCAGCAGAATGACTTGGATTCTTTGGAAAACGAAACATCATTCTACAGGCAAGATTTAATAATGAATTATAAACATTTCACAGGCTGGTACTTTTAGACCTCTTATAAGTGGTGAATGAACCGACTCAAACCCTAATCCTCCAATGCAATCATCACCATTTTCTCAGCAGTAGGTCTAGCGCTGCTAACTTATATTGGTAGTTTAAACAGGCTTATTTAACCAGTATATAATATTAGGCATCTCTGCAGGTTGTTTGTTCCATCTTCATAAAGGCCTAATGCAGAATAATAATTTAAAAATGCAGATATATATTGCTCTAGAATTGCGAGAGAGAAGTGAAATCTTGAACATGAGTTTTAAAAAGTGATGATTCATGTTTTACCCAGAATCATGGGTCCATAATGAAGTGCTCTGCATGCATGCAAGTTTTTATTGGGTGAGTGACAATGATAGTACAGAATGTACTGGAGTAAAAAGTGGTTATTTGGCCCAGGGGTGTGGTGAAGTTAAAGTGCAAATCCTGAAGAACCTGCTTAAGAACAGTAAAGAAATGTTTGTACTTCGTTATTTTACACCTTTGGCCCAGAACCAATGGGCTCCTTGCCCTTTTCAATCCTCAACACTCACAAACCAAAATTCAATATTTACTTTTCTTACAAACATCATAGCATCTCCTTTTCATTTTTTTTTTCTTTTCTGTAATCTTTACTCTTGTGTCATACTGATCTCATGTCTGCCCGTCTCCATAACTCTCAAAGGGAAATTTCATCCCTGGCAAAAATCCCATCTTCAGGCCCATGACTGTGTCAAATGGTCGCTTTTATCGATCTAACCAGAACCATTTTTGTTTAATGGTTCAATGATTGGATATAAAATCATGACTGAGACATAACAGGCTGGGAGATGGACAGGGATTGTTTTATAAGCAGAAATTGCTGTTTGCAGACCATGAGTGTGGCCCTTTGCCTGCAGGGTTCTCTGCCTCCCTGCAACACACTGAAGTAGCTTCATGCTGAGTTGCGTGTTTGTAGGTAGCATGGCGGTTTTTCCGTGCCTATGGGGAACTCCGCTCTTGTGTCCCTGAGGGAGAGGAATTCCACCCAAACATTATTTTTGATAATCATGTTATGTGTCAAAAAAATATCCGATCTACCTTAGAGCCTCAGTTGTTTGCTTTCCAAAATTTCATGCTCTGTCAGCAGGAGAAATATATTTTGATTTGATCTGGAGGTCTAGAAACGGTAAAGAAATTTCTGCAAACTCTCTGTATTTTTCAGTCTCAGTATGAGCACCTGTCATGTGTAATCCAGTGTTTGTTCTGATTGTAGGTACTTAAAATCTTGAAATATTATAATTTGGAGGAATTTCCGCAAAGTTTTTTTCTCATTGTTACAAGAAAATTGTTCCTATTTATTTATTACTAATTAGTGTTATTTGGTATAGATTCACTACCATAAGAAGCAGGAAATTATGATTTCCCTTTTAATATTCATCTAAGTGGGTTAAGTTGTCACCTGTCCTGTTCTCATTGGCTTAGTGGACAGTTTTATCCAATAAATCACAGGCCGCACGTCAGTCTGGAGAGAAACGTACGTGAGATAAATAAATAATGTAAATAATGCAGATGGATTTACGCAGCAAAGCCAGCATCTGATGTCCCTCAGTCCTGCCACACCTTCCCCCACCCGCTGCCAAAAGCAGTGACATCATCCCTTAGCACACCAGCCCCATCTCTGAGGCTGTCGAGGGTAGGCAGATGTTCTCAGCTTGGGCCTGCCAAGACTCTCATATGCTAGGACAGAAGCTCTTATCGTCCTTGGGCAAAGGCCCAGTTAGGCCCATTGATGCTCCCCAGGGGCACCCATTAAACCTCTTATTTAGCATACTTCTGTGAGGCCTGTGCAGTCCCAGTCAAGTGTGGAAAAATGCTCAGTGTCTCTCTTGTACCTAGGATTGCAGGCCTTATCTAAATTGTAAGTCTTCAGATTTACAGAGACCTCACCCTTTTGATATGCACATTTCAAAGCACCCTTTTCGGACATTATTATCCTTATATTTATTAAATTCAGTTAGCAGAGCATACCACATGCTACTGTTTTGGTAAACCTCTGAAATGGCGGCGAAGACAGAAACAGCTCAGCAGCCACAACATCTTTTAAAGGAAGAGATATTGTGTATAAACAAAGTAAGAAGACTGGTGGTGTGGCGCTACGTTTTGCAGATTAAAGTCTGGCACGTTTAATAAACGCAAATTTATATACTGTAGATTACAGAGTTTTGGGCATCATGATACGCCTCTCATTAATATTTTAGGCGTGCTACTAATCTGCTTATCAAATTATGGCCATAAGTAAATGTCTGTAAAGTAGCAAAAAGCCAGTGTCCAGACAAAATTTTACACCCGTCATTGATAGTCATGGTCATTATTGCTCTGTGATAACAAGCAGCCCTACTGGTTTGCGCGGTGGCCGTCACCAGTAACAGAGCTGGTGTGTTTCTCATTGTGTTTAGGATGGCACGGGCATCCCGCTCCACTTCTGGGGTGTCTTTGATGGCCATGCAGGCTCGGGGGCTGCCATCATGGCCTCCAGACTGCTGCACCGCCTCATCCGGGACCGCCTATGTGACATCGCACAACTGCTAGAGAACCCGAGCCAAGCGCCCCCTATCTGCTTGACCAAGAACGGCAGCCCCTACCAGGTGGACTCAAAAAAGGGGGTGACGCAGGAAGAGGATCCAGACTCACCCTGTGACCCCTCAGCCCGCTTTCATATGGAGAAGACTGTCAGTCTGGAGGCTTTGGTGATGGGAATCATTGAAAATGCCTTCAAACAGATGGTAACCGTGTAACATATATGAACCTTGCTTTGTCTTCCCCGCAGTAGCTTTAAACATGTAGTGTTTCGGAAACTTGCTTTAACCGGGCAGACTTTCAGAAGGTCAGATGGGATCAAGTAAGATGAGACTGGAATGAAATGAATCAATATATTTTCTGGTGAAACTATTCTCTGCTGGCAATAAGGCTTTTGCAGAGCTAGATCTATAATTCTTTAAGGCAGTTAGAAGGCAAGCAATCAGAATCACTGCAATAGTTCTGGCCATTGAAATAAATGAACATGTCTGGATAGTTAAATAAGAATTTTGTTCCAGTTCTGCTCTGATTCTAAAATGATTACTGTTGCCATTGTATATTAGTGTAGAGAACCATATCAAGATAAAATATAGTTACTCCCGTGTCTAACCGTTGCACATTAATCTGACATGCCAAATAAAATGGATGGTTGTGATGAACCATTATTGCTTCGGATTCTGGTTCCATTTCCTACTTGTGCTACTTGTAGGACGACCTGATCGAGAAGGAAAAGATGTCTTACACCATATCTGGAGGTTGCTGTGCCTTAGCCGCAGTCCATTTGATGGGGAAACTTTACGTGGCAAATGCAGGAGATAGCAGGTAAGTGGCTGCAACTCACCCTTCCGGTACCATAAGCTGACATCTACGTTGGCCTGTTTGTCAGTATTGGGGTACGTGGTGTCGCTGTCCTGCTATGCAAGCTGGTACAGTGTGTAATAGCAGTGAAATCCTCAGAGGCTCAGTATATAACTCTGTCCATATTGTTAGCTGTCGGTGTACATTCAGTCACAATCCGCATAGACTGACTGTGTGAATATTCATCGTTCCCCGCAGTTTGATCTGTGTACTGCGTACCATATGTGCAGCACGTCCTGAACACAGTCCTTGCAGCATCCATCAGCTCCTCGTCCTCATTGGCACCTTGTTCGTCCCCACAGAGCCATCATCATCCGCAACAAGGAGGTCATTCCCATGTCCAGCGAGTTCACTCCTGAGACGGAGAGGCAGCGTCTGCAGTACCTTGTGAGGACTTGTCAGGGGCACCGGTCCAATATTGCTCATTGTCTCTCTAATACGTGGGAACTGGTCCAGACTCCTCGGAATGAGGATTTACAAGCTACCGAAACAAGACGGTTGGCATGTTGTATTAAATGGTGCAGTTTTCCATTGTCTGTTGACCAAAGTTAACGCTGGGATGTTTGTGAAATCGTGGGTGAATCTTTCTAAGAATGCAAAGACCGTACTTGTGGTCTTGGCAAAACCGGTCTTACTAACTTGCCTTCCAAGAATGAACTTGGAGCGCAATGAATCATGGGATTGGTCTCGTTCAGCGAGGATGTAACCGATTTATCCTTGATATTTGGGGCAGAGCAAGACCAACATCCAGGGATTTTTACCGTCCTCTGTACTTTGTGTTCTTAGTATTGGAAATGGTCTTTGGCAATGGGGTAAATGAGAACACAAGTACTGTCACAGTACGCATATTGAGATTCACCCCGTGTTAAAATGTTGTCACTGCTGAATATGTGGTTGATCAAATGCATGTCCCTCATGTGTTTTGTCATTTCAGGGTTTCCTTAGGCCAGAGCTGCTGGGGAATGAATTTACCCACATCGAGTTCCCACGAAGGATCCAGTACAGTGAGCTGGGCAAGAAGATGCTTTTCAGGGATCACACAATGATTGGATGGTAAAGGAATATTGATCGACATCTGTGTTAGTTTTTCTTTATTTTTTAAACTGTGTATATGCTTGGACGTTTAAAACCAACTTTCAGAGAACGATATGTGTTCTTGTCTGAAAGTGATCAGATAATGTTAGCTAATGTGTTTTATGAAATATGTGCTTTCAGGCATGTTTGTTCTGGGAAATCATTTCAAAATGTTGTTTTGCTTATTCTTGATCTCTATACCTTCCATCCATTCATCTTTTAACCAAGTCTCCATTACAGGATTGCAATTTTAATTTGTTCTCGGAATGTTAATTTACTTTTCCAATTAAAAGAAATCTTTTAGTAAAATTGTTTTAATATGTTAATAGTTTCACACTTCAGGGCCCCAATGTACATGGCAGGACGCTGATGTTCACTAAGGATAGTACATTTCCACCTGCCCTTTTCAGCTTAATAGATGGTGTTTTTTTTCCCCAGGGGTTACAAGACAATTGTGGAGGACGACCTCAAGTTCCCTTTGATATACGGAGAAGGCAAAAAAGTAAAAGCATTACTTCTTTAATGTTTTACTTTGAAAAGTTTTTCAACAGCTTCTTCTTTTTTTCTGCCGTCTTATGTTGCACTCGAGTGGACTTCAGCCAATCATATATGGCAGTCTGATTACTGGAATATTATCAGAAATTCTAACCAGTCGGTTTTTGTTTCCTGAAATACTGCAGTATTCAGGTATTTGCACCAAACAGCTTTCTTCATAACCAAGCCACCTGCATCTGCCAGGCATAGAGTGGTAATGGAGATGGAGTTGGATAGTGCATTTTTGCCAAACTACTGATGAGGCATTATGTGAATCTACTGTTATCAGAATGTGATTGATGGCATTGCAGTATCTATTAGTTTTATTGTCATCATTATCCCTTTTACCTCCAATTTTAAAATATTGTTTATGAAGATCCCAAAGGTTAACTGCCAATATCACCTCAAGTTTTTGAGTCGAGGACTGATTTTAGTCTTGAGCCTTTATTGAGCTTTATTTTGTTCCGTATTTGGAAGAATGTGAGGTGAGCTAAATATAAATTTGAATGTAATTAAGCTTCAAAGGCAACAGGCTCAGTTTGGAGCCACGTATAGGACTTCAGTGAAGTGTTTTTCCAAAGCGAATCGTTTTTGCCTAGTGCCCGAGTCTGTATTCCTTCACGAGGGGATTTTCTGGGAATCGGAGCGGAAGAATGTGACTCGCGTTGCGCTTTCAGGTACAGTGACTAACTCTGTGTGTACCGTCATGTTCCTGTGGCCGTAGGCTCGGGTCATGGCCACCATCGGCGTGACGCGGGGACTCGGTGATCACGACCTGAAGGTGTACAACTCCAACATCCACATCAAGCCCTTCCTGTCCTGCTGCCCGGAGGTAAGGACAGAGCACAGACTCAGTGACCCCAGCCTACCGATGCTTTCTCTACTCATGCAGTTGTTGGCCTAACTTTATTAATGTCTTTATCATTGTTTCTCAACCCAGTCCATGGGACCCCAGGGTGGTCCATGTCTTTTCTTCCTGGAGCAAAAACGTGGGCTGTCTGGGGGTCCCTGAGGACCGGGTTGAGAAACACTGGTCTTTATGCACAGAAGGGACCCCTCACAGGCACATTCTACTATTTCAGCTGGGTGCTTTAGCACAGAGCTTAGTGTATTGACAAAAGCAAGTGACACAAGAAGCACCATCTGGAGTTTCTTGGAACAGCTCAGTGTTTTGCATTTGTGTTTTTGTGCAACACAATATTGTGAGTTCCTAACTTGCATCACACAAATCAGCTAAGCACAAAAATCTGTAATGTTGCACCTTAAGAGTAAAGCAGCATGTCTTAGATGATGTGCAGTGTAGGAGATGAAGGATGCCATCTTTAATATTACTCTTACTCACACCTCCCACAGGTGAAGGTTTACAACCTAATGGAGTATGAGCATGGCCCTGATGATGTTATGGTTATGGGAACAGATGGATTATGGGATGTCACCACGGATAAGGAGGTTGCCGACGCGGTGACAAACTTCCTGTCAGGTTGTGACCCTATCGACCCTATGAGGTTAGTTTACAGCCTGCTGGTCTCTGATGGCTTTGGAGGCTTACTGCACATTCTGGCAGAGTTTTTCTTGGTTTGTTCTTAGCTACATGGCACAGGATGTTGCTGTTTCACACCTCCTTGTTTTTTTCTGTTGCCAGCTCTGCCTGTTGGGTCTTAATGTTCTCCTTTGTCTGCATGGATTCCCTCTGTGTATTCTGCTTTCCAAAGAGGCGTAATCTAAGTAAATTGTTGACTCTACATCGTGTGTCCATGTGCGTGTGCTGAAGCTTGCCTCCGTGTGCTCTTTTGGGATCACCAGTTGCGGAAACTCCAAAATAGATAATAAAAATCAATGGCTGTATTAACTGCCGATCTACGCCCTTGTTTCAGAGGACAGTGGGGGAGGTATTTCCACCAGTATTGACAGATGTTATTCCAACGCTTTTTTTTTTGGTGTGAAGACAAACCAAGCAGATGAAAGAATCAGAGTTTCAAATGTGCACAAATTAGGTATCGGGATCAGTGGACTGAGGGCACTAACATGTCATTGTTTCAGTCATTCAGCATGACTGCCATTATTATAAGCGGAGCAGAATTTGAAAATGTGATCCAAGTTTAGGTGTAAATCACAATAGGCCAGTGAAGTGCCGAAATAGTGGGAAAACATGACAGAGCATAAATCAAGTAATATGTTTATATACATTTTATATATTCTGTGTATAAAATTGATTTGGAAGATACATCATACAGTGTTTCAAAGTAGATCAACCATTTTGTTTTGACATTAGACCTGACAGGGAAATTAAACTCATTCATTTAGCCAGACGGTATAATTTTATACTTAGTTGATTACAGTAGGAACTGATGGTTTGAATTACATACTAATTGCTGATTGTGGCCATTTTTCATTTCCAGTTAGTTAATTCCACTCCCACTATAAACAGAGATATGGTTTCAGAACCTAACTGTACAAATGACTTCCATCCATCCTTCTTCCAAGCATTTATCTAATCCTGGTGTGTGGGTGTGGGTGTGTGTGT
>JAODLD010000136.1:26290161-26311019 GCA_026781065.1 Mormyrops boulengeri
CCCCTAAAGCCTAACCCTAATCCCAAAAAAACCCTAAAACCCTAACCCCCAAAAAACACCTAAAACCCTAACCCTAACCCCCTAAAGCCTAACCCTAATCCCAAAAAAACCCTAAAACCCTAACCCCCAAAAAACACCTAAAACCCTAACCCTAACCCCCTAAAGCCTAACCCTAATCCCAAAAAAACCCTAAAACCCTAACCCCCAAAAAACACCTAAAACCCTAACCCTAATCCCAAACCGGTGGAACTGCACATGCGCAGAAAGGCTCGATAGCACGTCTCGATAGGTAGCTCAACTCGTCAGAACCGCGGCTGTGGTATCCGTGCTCGATAGCCTGAGAATCACACCGTCCGCGTATAGCGCACCTAATCGAAAGTAGCGCACCGGTTAAGGCGGTGTGAAATGCGCCGACTTCGCCATTCCAGTAAACGCAAAAAAGAAAAATGCTTTCTCTTTCGAGGGAGGGGGGGTTGTGTCCCAGGCTCAGCGTGCGCCGAGGTAGGAGTTTGTGGTTAAAACGTGCGACGGGTATGTGGTGCGTTTCGATTAAGACGGTGATGACCGCCTAAGACTGGGGGTAACAAAGTAATCTCTTACTGGCATAATGTAACCCGTGAAAGCTGTTAATTTAAAAAAAAGGAGCATGCCGCCAAAGTTAGTTTTCGTATGCAGGACTTGAGGAAGAGGACAGAAACCTGTTTGACTGGAAATATGATAGGTGGACTGCTATGCTTACTGTCCAGGGCTGAAGTGTCCCCTCAAAAAGTATAATAATCTCTGAATGCCATCTTCTGTGGGCGTGGGAAGTTTTGCTGTTTCCAAAAAAAAGAAAGAAAAATAAAAACAGGACTGGGGGGTGTCCGAGGCTGTAAGAATTTTTTTTGGTCTGAATCACCACACCCATCGCTCGACTTCATTTCCGTGACCAGTAGCCTTGAACGGTTTAAAACTGTTTAGATGATGCGTGATTTCATTCG
The DNA here is from genome assembly GCA_026781065.1 of Mormyrops boulengeri. NCBI lineage: Eukaryota > Metazoa > Chordata > Actinopteri > Osteoglossiformes > Mormyridae > Mormyrops > Mormyrops boulengeri. The sequence continues at coordinate 26,291,142 of JAODLD010000136.1, forward strand.
ATGAAACTCAACATCTGATTAATCCGATTTGAATGGGGTGCACTAAGCTGGCAATCGGCGAAGCGCGGAAAGTTCAAGTAAAACGCCGTTGCTTTGAAATGCTAATTAACACAGGACCTTAACATTTTAATCTTGGCCTTTAAAGTAATCAGTTCGAGGGAATTTGCACATGGACAAATCGTCTCGAGTTCTTTGTTGACGTGAGCTCTTTCACAAGAGATTGTATACAAAGTTAAATATTTTACCGAAGTCCGATCTAGTGTTAAATATTGCGCAAGCTTTTTAAGTGACCAACAGCTACATGCCTGTGGGTTCTGTATTTGTTAAATTTTCAACTGTAAAAAAAAAAAAAGTTCATGCTGGGTTTTATTGAACTATAATATGAACAGACGTTTGTTTTTTTTCAGTATTGTAAAAATTGTATTTCTTGAAGAACTAGTGGCTGGGCATTCCTGCCTCACTGTACCACACATGCAGCACACATAAGTGTAAAATAAGCAGATGATGACCATCCTGTAGTCCCTACAGTAACCTACAAGCTTCTGCTCTGTACTGTTTAAAAACTGGCTTAAACTATGAGCTGACCTAGGAAATAAATGTTCTTGCAGTTTTTCAAAAAATAGAAGAATGGAAGTTAGTATATTTATGAATATTTTTGTGGCCATAGCAGTAAAAGCTCTTTTGCCTCATGCATTTTGTGTTATTAAAATGTTGCATATTTGTCCTTCCCCATTTTGCCCAAAGCTTGTCTTGAACATTTGGGAGATACAAATTATGCAGTGTGTGCTTGGTAAATATTTAACAATATTTATAGTGAACTGATCTGGAGAAAGTAAAAAGATGACTAATTGCTTTATTTCATCATTCCATTTTGCTGTACATACATTTCTATGATGAGCATGAGTGTCCCTGATTATCTAATAATACTTACTTTGACATAACATAGCTAAGAAAGGTGATTCCTGGCTCCCTGCTCCTGCAGACAAGTATTGAGTGTGTTTTTCTTTCCCTTCTGTAAATATGACAGGCCGGGTGAAGCTGGGTTCATTGTGTTATACATGTTGGCTTTTATTATCCTGTCTAGTCTCTTGCATTTTTTATGAATTTCAGCTGCACTCGTACTTCGCCAAATAAAATTTGTAGCGTGCAAGAATCGCGTGTTGTATCTGTGGCCTTTGCTTGTGTTGTGTGTTGAGACAGGTCACGCAGCCCAAATCTGAACCAGTGAATTCCTCAGGAACAACTGAGCCACGCAGCCATTCCATCTTCAGTAATGTTGCTTTTGCTGGTGAAGATAATGGTGATGCTCCCCAGCTGGCATGTTGAGGAAGTCACGAACGTGGTAGAAGTATGCAAACAAAACTCGGCATTTGGCCGAGAACAGATATATTTGAATAAGTTACGTTTATACACGTTTTTCCTGTATGGTCTCTTCCAGTAAGTACTAAGGTTATTGCAAAGTGATTATTCAGTGACAGGGAAACACAGCTGATTGTGTGTAGTGCTTTTTTTTGGCTGCCCATGTCTGTTTGGCAATCTCAAGGGTTTGGCTGCCTTCCTTAACACCGCAGATGAAAAACATTATGAATCCCTTGTAATGTTGCTTGCCTGTAGGGCAGCAAACTGGGCTTCCTGATGCCTCTTGTAGCTTTTGTATCTAGCGAGGTCTTGCTGCGTGCCGTTTCTGTCCCCAGCGCGTACAGAGAGTACGCTGCATCTGTTTGCACGCCCAGACTCGTGCATGTCAAGGCTTGATTTCGCTCCTACATGTTTGAAGGTGCCTTTATTTGTACACATAGTGCGAATAGAATGAATTCTTCCTGGCCTTGTTAAGATTTTCTTTAAAGTGAGAGATGGGTCAAGAAAGAGAGCTGGAACAAACATCTATTGCCTTCTTTGTAAAATGTGATTTACTTTAATATTTGCATGTGTGGCTACAGGTTTACAGAGGCCTATCTCTACAGTAAGTCCGCCAATAATCTTAACTCTGTACGTTGTAAAGCCTCATCTATTCTAAAGCAGGAAATCATTAAAGTTAGCTGCGCTCGTACAAACAATGCTGTATTACTTCTTGATTTATCAAAATTTCCGTTGCTGACCATACTTGATTTACTTTCCCATTGAAAAGTGTTATTTGGGCTATGTTCTGTCTCTGAGGGAGTCGGGGCTCAAGAATACTGTAAAACTACATATTACTTTATGGAAATGTCTTACAGACAAATTCTTAACATGGAATATATGCAGACAACAGGACCTCCACCCCCCATGGTTTTGTTGAAAACGCATTTACTTTAGGTTCTTCATAATGGGACTTTAACTTCCCAATTAAGAATTTCTGCCTGCGAAGCTTTCACGGGTCTAAGAGACAACAGCACTGCCTGCTTAGAACCTAACCCTGATAACAGGTCCATGTCATGAAAATTGAACTCCACAGATTTCTATCTATAGTATCTGGCTGTAACGTTTGTGTCAAAACACAAACCCCCCCCCCCCCCCAATATACACGTTTTCTATTGATGATTCCCCTGTTCTCCTTAGGCCCCATGTACATCTTCTGTAGGGTTCTTTGTGGATGTTTTAGTTTTCATTAGGTTTCATTACATTGGTAGAGAAACGTAAACCTTCTACCACTGCAGTGATGAAGCTGTGGTATCATCAATCATCTGAACTTATCTGTCAAATTTGGCGGAGGAAAATAGTTGAATGCTTTACATCTTGAGCTCCAACTGAAGGAGTATTTGGATTTGATATTATACTTGGGCAACAGTAGTTAAATGCTGTGGAACTGATGGCCGTACATATCATGTAAAAAGATGAAGTCCAGGATCTGATTATGAATTTATCAGTGAAAGGATGAAGTGCATCTGTAATTGTATAATCAGGGCTTCAACTTCATATTTTTTCCTTTGCCGCTTCTTAAGGTTGCCTGAAAATTCTATAATGAATTAATGTGTCCTCCTTGATTAAGCAGAGTTGATAAGCACTTTGATGCCTTATTTAAAGAGCTAATATAAAATATGTCAAGGGGTGGTTTACATGTTTTTTTTCCTCTAGAAGTTCCTCTTGCACTAATCTTTGGGGATTAAAATAAACCACAACTTTACACTTAGACTTTTCAGTGAAATATGTGGTTGAATGAGACTACAGCTAAAAAATATGGCTTGGAGATGCACATTATATTGATTGACATAGCAGTATTGGCCAATATTCGTTAAAAATCAAGATATCAGTCTAATGTGCATATCTTGGCCGGTATTACCAGCTGATCTTTAAACTTTATCAGTTTTGAAAGTTAGCAGCACCAGAGCCAATGACATAGCTATGTAAATAGTGGAGATGATTATTTTGGACAGTCAACCATTTTCTTTACTGATGAACAAGGGATTTTGTTTTGTCAGTCACCACTTAGGCGAGGGCTCAAAGTACCAGTTTTATAGGGCCTGCAACATGTTTTTCATCCATTATTAAGTCTGGCCCATAGATTGATCTTCTGTTTTCCACAGAATAATAAAAATAACGATGTAATGTCGCTCCGCTAATCTGTAGGCAAGCTCGACACTTACCAGCAACACCCCCACCCCGTTCATCAGGTGGGTCAGAGTATAGCTGGTTATAGGTATCGGTGGTGTTTGACAAAAATATATTGGTAATCTGTCGGTCAAAATATCCACATCGTTGCACCACTAATATGGGCACGTTCTTCCATAAGGTCAGCTTTAGGTGCTTGCAAGCTGGGACAGAAACTAGTATTTCTCTGGACCAAAAAATATGTGCACAAATAAGAGTACCTTCAAAAATAATAAATGATAAATTTCAAAGAAGGATAAATGTATGGCCGGGCATGTAATAATTAGGGATGGGCCGATATACATTTTTTTTAGTCCCGATCCGATTCCAGTACACAACTGCTGATACGGTACAGATTCTAACTCAACAGCTTTCAATATTTATACTTTATTGATATGTTTAAACTAGTAAATATAGATGGAAAAAATGTATGCCAAAAATCTTTAATTTAATCTTTAATCTTTAATACAGGTAACATATAACGCACTGTTCCACCTCGTTTGTACATCTTGTTTTAAGCGTTTGTGAGGCATTTTGCAGTTGATTTTGAATATCTTCCAAGTTAGGATATGCAAGTGGCGAATGCTGAAAGTGCCCCACAATGGCATCAGTGTCACTTACACTTCATAGTGACAGCAGCCCCTCGTGTATCACAAACTGTAGCGAGTGTGCAAAACAGCCCAAGCTAGCAGCTCCAAAATCATTCAGTGCTTTTCTTGTCTCACACAATTGCATGCGTTTGATTTAGTGGGATTTTCCACAAAACTTTCCACCTCTCAAAACTTTGTTTTTACAAAGATTGGAAATCACTGTGCCACTATTTGCTGTTAAATGTGTAAAATACTCCCCGATCGTCACCCTCTTATCTGATTTGTCTGATCCTCGTACTGCAAATGACATGCGCATGATGTCACAGCAGGCGGAAGTCACCGCGCTCACTCCCACTGAGTGGCAGCATCAGCGTTTGGCTTGAATGCTGCACAATGCACATCTGAAATGGGAAAGAGCTGTCGTGCTATTGATTGTGCAAATAGATTTAACACAAAATAGCAATGCTATCCATGATCAGAGGTCATCATCATGATGAATTCGAATGGACATTTTGATTAAAACGTAGTTTTTTACCATGGGCATGGTATTTAAAAAAACATAGCCTACATTTCTTTTTCTGAATTGAAACATTCTGCCACGGAGACACGGACTGCTTGATGATCTCTGTCCATGATCCATATAGGCCTGTAATCACTAAATCAATGCATTGAGAGGTTTTCCGTTATAGTTTTGCTGTAAAATTTTTTGGATGTAGCTTAATATCAATACAGCTAAAGCTGCACCAGTATAGAGATGGTGCATTTCAGCTCAAAAATAGTGCTGTTCAATTAATGTGACATTGTAGTGGTTCAAATCAGCAAGTCTTTGTATGTGCGAATAACATACTCAACTGTTAACATACTCAACTGTTAACATACTCAACTGTTAACATTAGCGTCCTTGTTTAACCGTGCCTTATCGTAATAATTTTTGCATTTTTAGCATAACCATTGTCAAAAGGTAGTAGGCGATGGAATGTATTGCACTGAAAGCTAATTTCACAGATGCTTTTCAAATGTTTGCACGGAGACCCCTGTTCATGACTTTGTTTATCGCTCAGTAGAGACAATCTTCCAGTGAAAATCCTGGGGAAAAATAGACACCTCAATACTTTGATTTACTTTAGCATTTTCCTCCTTGGACCTGATCTCTAGTGCACATCTTGAACCACTGCATTTGAAGAAAATTGGATCAGTAAGTAGCTTAATCCTTGTTCATGTGATTGTATAGATTTATTAGTGGTTATCTAAGGTTACTTGCCTCTGGGAATTCTGAAACTGCTGTAATAATTTGTAAATCATACTGAATTTTATGTTTTTTGTTTAAATCCAAAGCCTTTGGAGTTTCCTGTTTTCTCCGGTCACCTGACTAGAGCAGAAAATTAGAGCAAACAACATAATAATTTAGTCATGCAGCTAGGTTTGTTTTAGTCAGCTGGGGTGCATTAATCGCAAATTTTGAATAACATTAACGTAAAGAATCCCTCATTAAAAATATACCTGGAGAAAATGGTGTCGACATCTGGTTTGTGACAGCGAGGTTAACATGAACCCCAGGTTGTATGTATTAGCTGCTGTTTTTATTCCTCGCTGGGAGTGCGTGTATTAGGTCATGCTTTGACTTGGATGTCTTTGTACCTGCCTATATAACATCCAGGGTATAATGTACCCAGGAAAGCACTGCGGACAATGGAGGCTGATGCAGACTTAGACTGGACTGCACTGCTGGGGTGAAGATCTGAGAGAAGAATATGGTTTTGGTTATATACAGTAAAAATGAATCAAGGGTAATGTTCAGCAGAGGGCTGGCTCTATGATATCAAATTTTGGTCTGATGTCTCAGTGAAGGACAAGCTAAATAACAAAGTTTTAGTGATTTTTGTGCCACACACTGTAATCCATTTATTTCAGCTCATTGTACAGCAACCTGTCGCGATACATTATTATGACAATCCAGCTTATTTATTTATTCATGCTTATTGTATGGCAGATTAACCTGATGTGTAACCTGATGTGTAACATGCTGTCTCCTGACTGGAAAGGACACTGTTACTGGTTTTGTCATGGTCCTTCCCCAGAATGTAGCACAGGAAATGGGAGCAAGAGGAGGCAGCTCCATGGGTACATGCTATTTTTGGTTCTCTGGCTGTGTCTTTTTTGGGGGGGGGGGAAGGAGGTGGCATTCCAGCATGACAGATATATAGGAAGCTCCTATGTTCTTGGAACTTGTCCTTGGCTTGTTATGGTTTAACGGTCTTCATCGGTACATCAGTCATTGCCATGACTGAAGTCCCCCATTTTAAGCGGTGGAACGGACCATTTAGCAGTAAATCAGTCCGAATCTTGCAGCTCGTAGTCAAGACCCCCATGTTGCTGACTTGGTGTGAGGTCTGTCCTGATGGGTTTCACGCATCTTGGGGGAGGATTTGGGCCTGGATGCTGTGGGAGCATCTTCGTAAGAAACTGCACAGACAGGAGCCTGCCCACGGCCAGGCCGAGTGAGTGAGAGTGAGACGAGGCAGCGCTGCCCACACTTATCAGGTTGCTATCTCTGGGGGCATCGCCAATGGAGTTTCTTTTTTCTTTCTTGACTATTGGCAGCCCCAGGTTGTCTGTTGATTACTGTGCTGTAACAGATCCAATGACCAGGCTCTGTGAATGATGACTGTAAAGGAAGATGTATGTTGCAGGTTAAGAAAACAGACTCGCAACCAAAAGGCTGGGGGGAATGGACCAGTGAAGCACCTTGCTATTGTTATTGTTAAGAAAAGGTAGCCATTTGCATCAAATATCAGTTTAATAAATGGATAAATTGTACGCTCCTTTTAATCTTGCAAAAACATCTAGGCCTGAGTGAATAAGAGTGGTTATTCTAGACAAAGGGGTCAAATATAAATGAATGCAAAATAAACTGTATACAAAAGCCTGCCTTTTCAGCAAAAGTAGTCGCATAAACGTTACTGGTTCTCTAGGTATTTAATTTTTGTCTGACATGCAGTATGTGTACTCTGTATCTTCTGCAATCACCACTTCAAATTTATGCTCCCATTCCCTCACATTTCAAGGACAGCATTAGTAAAGCCTTTTTCCATAGACTGTAGGCTCCCAAACGGCAGCTTGGCATCATTCTAAGTAATCGCCGTCATTCTAAATCTGTTAATGATGTCCTAGGAATCAACATCCCACTTGTGTTATCACTCTAGGCAACACTTGGTTTAATTTACTGCCTGTGTCTGACGTGGCAACATTACAGAGATTTAAAGATGCAATATTTAATGGCCTCCCTGTCTATAGCTGGCATCAGTGTGGAGAACGTGCCTAGAGGGTCACGTGCGGCCCAGATCCAAACAGAAGCATCTCACTTGTATGGCTCCCAAACGGCAAAGTACCGTTGTTGTGTTGCATCGCCAGAATTACACATTGACCTTAAGACTTTACTGTTCCTGACTCCTCTCGTCATTTTTCTTTTTAGATTTGAGAATGCGCTGGGTTCAGATAATGCTGATAAGGTTTTCTTTTTCCAAAATGTGATCAGAATGTTAAGTCTAATCATGAAGTCTTCTCACTCTTTGTTGCCTCACCAATCACTGCTTGAAGAGCCCTTATTAGAGATTTGTGGACAGTATCTTTTTTCCATGGACATGCATCATGTATGTTACAAGAAGCAAACCAGCTAATAACTTGCAGACCAATTGCACTGCGACGATGGCTGTAAGAAAGATGGCTTTACCAAATTTGACTGTGTTTCCCAGTTTTAGTGCAGAGCTGCAGAAAGGAGTCTGTTTTTCCTCCTTGGACAGGTAATTTGATACATGTGGTTGCAGCAGGAATATAAGCTTGTAGTCTGAACCTTTAGCTTACATATGACCCAAATATCCTGTTGCAAATCCTCCTGAGATGCCGTGAAGTAATAGCTGTTGAGGTTAAAATGATGTCACTGATGTGATCGAGGGTACCTCATGGAGCAAAGCGACTGTTGAACCTTAAAAACACGTCCCAGAGGTCAGGCTAGGCTCTCTGTGTTTCCTGCACCCTTCTTGCACACTGGGTCCTCCGTCATTACGCAGAGCAGCGAGGCTCCTTTGCTGATGATGCGTGGTTATGCGAATATGCACAGCTAACGTGAAACTCCACGGCACATGAGGCTTCTGCCAAGACTTAAACTGAGTATGTACCCAATGCCCACGAGATCGTCAAACCGCACGCTGCAGGCGGGAGCGTGTTTAAGTCACTCTATCACTATTTTTTTTCTTATTTTGCAAACTTGCAGTGAATCCTAAAGGTGTTATTTTTAGCATTTCTTCTGAGGCCCAGTTCTGCTGCTGAATAAACCACGCTTCCTGCGGTCTGCACCAGCTACACATTGTGCGGCTTATATAATGCGGTTAGACAAGTTGCCCCATTCTTTCCCTTTTTCCCCCGCCACCCACAGCACGCCCCACACCAGTTGCATAACCACAGTCTGGATAACAGGAAACATCGGAGCCGCACGCTGTGGATTATTGCGGCTGATAGGGGTGGCGATAGGGAGTGTTTGATGGGGGAAACATCCAGGCGAAGCTTCTCGTCAGTCTGCTTCTGCTTCGGCAGCCCAGCAGGGAGTTTCTGTGTGTGACATAACTGGATTCAGTCACAGTAATCGTACACAGGAGCGGAATGGGCTTTGCTGCATTCCTTTCAGCCAGACCTACACCCCCCCAGCAGAACAATTAGGACCCCCCCCCCCCAAAAGATGCTTAGGAATTCATGCGGACCAGATTAAAGGTTCAACAGGGAGATATTTCACTCCTAAGTCGCATTAAATGTGCTGCAACATTTGAGCCGAAGATAATGATTATTATACTTTAGGGCATCTAATTTGCTGCAATGTTTAGTTAATATTCAGTTTCTTATAGGGTCACAGTATCAGGAATCAAGGAATTGAAGTGAAATAATTATGCAGTATTAATTGCTTTAAAGCCTCTCTGTCTTCGTTCATATAATTGTTTAAATGAACGTACTTTTAAAGTGATTAACGAGAGTGACTGCCTTAATCAGATGCTGTGATCCTGCCGTTGTAAAATATGCAGGTGATCAAATGCAGATGAGAGAAATGCCCAGCGAATGTTATAAGTGAAAACATGTTGCCCAATTTGCAAGGCGTAGATTTAAAATCTCTCTGTGGCATTTCTTTTTGAAACTGACGACGCACCAAATGAACGTTTTCTGAACCTTTCAAAATTCTGGGTTTTTGTTAATTCAGCCCCATTGTTCCTTGCTTTATTCCACCTGTCACTGCACACATGATTTAACTACACAATCACGCATCTGTCAGTGTAAGAACGGCAATCGATACCACTTTATAAGTGGAGCAGAACACATAGGAGGTTCAAATACAAGGATTCATGGGAATTTTACTGCTTATGTTACTCTAATTAATGGAAAAAAGCATCTTTTTCTCGCCTCTCTCCTTTTCTCTGCATAATGACTTCTAATTCTCCATTAATCTGGTTTCCAGCTATAAGACATCAAAGACACAAATGCAAGTGTGGAGGACAAATGATGCTCTCGATGGCCCCACCCCAGAACCATAATTCCAGCACTACTGCAGCTTGGCTTATACCTCTCTGCTCCATAATCCTGTTTTATGTTTATTTATGGTACCGAATCCTGCTGCAGGTCTCGTTTTAAGTTGAATTTAAAGGTAGACAAACACCAGCGACTGTTATCTCTTTGAAGCAGCTGTTTTTTTTCTGTATTTTCATTTGTGATAATATCCCGTCCTGGTGACGGCTCCTTATCAGAGTTTGTTCAGCATCACTCGGGTCACCATGGTAAGCTTGCCCCCCCCACCACAACACCATCATAGCCTGGGCTACGGGTCATGGCGGGGCAGCCTTAACTGATGACTACTGAAAGATTTTGATTAAAAACAATCAAACCATTGCTAGGAACAGGGGCATCTTGTTAAGGAAATTGGATGCAGCCCCCCCCCCACTTCATAACACACCTCCCCCACCTCCACATCCATGCTCTGAAGATTAAACAAACACAGGTAATGAAAAAGTTCTAACTGGAGGTTCTGGTTGGCAAAGGACAAAGGGAATGATTTCCAGATAGTAAGTGACAGTCCAGCAGATTCACCTATGGCACATAAATGACTTCTTGTCTTTTTATAGTAACATTCGAGACACTTTCGCAGTGAAGTTCTGGTTTATGCTACTGTGATTTCTTCAGATGTTTTTTGAGGTGATTACTCATGCTTTCTTTGTCTAGTCTACAGGCCAGTGCTAGGGTGTGAGAGAGACCCTGGTGCAGTCCAACGTTCTCCTCACTTTGCAGTGGCTCATGTCATAGCCCTGTTGGGTTCAGTACCGGCCAGAGCACACTGCAGAGGTACCACTCAGGGAGAAATGCCTTTCAGGGGGCCTTAATCACCACACGATATGCTGCACTGCTAATTCTGTGCGGACAGTGACTGTTCATGGATCTGTGGGGCGCATCAGAGGAGCAACGTGCTCTTTGTGGGTCACTGCACCTCCTCGTGGGCGGAGCAGAATGCACCTTTTCATTTAAAAAAAGCTCAAAATGGGGAGTTGAAATGGAAAACGGGTCAGTTTGGAACACTGGGCTCTTTTAGCGCTTCCAGTGGATCGCATTTTCATTTATTTGACCTGAAAGCCCAGCATTAGCAGAGAAAGTAACGATGGATGCTTGTTTTAAAGGTGAGCAGATCGCTAGGGCCACACTGTGCGCTGTCTGCATCACCGACTCCATCACTGACACACTGTTAAGTGAGAGACGATTCTCTCTAACCGGATCTTCTGGCCTCAGGCTGCCACAGGGCTGACCCCTCAGGTCTGGGAGAGAGATTGGTTTTGTGTTGTTTGCTAAATCTGTATGCTGGTGGTGGCTTACATTTGAACAGCAATTCAGTCTGAGTGAAATATGTATCTGTGTGTTTGTTCACTTGTATCCAGGAATACACGCACAGATACATATGCTTTTTATAGTTAATGCCCTTGTCTATCAGAATTTTTACAATGAAATACATGCATCAACAATAATTACTGCACATTTCAGCTACAATATGTGTCTGTTTTCTTAAACTTTACAATAGATATTAAGTAGCCTGTTCTAATATGAATTTACAGCTTGGTCCCTACTTTGTTTCCTGTAGAAAACATTTGATTAATTAATTTTAAGCATTATATTGTAATGATAATATTTGCGTTTCAGATGCTCAAAGGGACTGCGGTTTTGTCCTTAAAATTAAGCATCTTTGTATGTCTGATACCTGTTGTATGTTGCAGGACCTTACAAAAAGTCCCCATTCATGTCCCCACCATGGGGCTCATTCATGTCCCCACCATGGGGTGCCATGGGTCACTTCTGCTGTATCGTGGCCTTGAGATCCATGGTGATTTGGAAGCAAAGAAGACAATGGGTGACAATCCCATAAACAGGGTCTCTCTCTCTCTCTCTTTCTCGTTAAACTTGCAGGAAAGAACATAGATCCCCCCCCACCACCTTCAGCATTTTATCCCCCACATGCACCAGTGAAGGCAGGGACTGAGACATTTCCATGGCAACCACTTAACATGAACCCCTCTGAAAGTTATTGTCATGACACATTCATCAGTTATCGCCATCACAGAAGGCATTCACTCTCTCTCAGATCTCTATATGGCGTGCTTGCTATGAAAAGAATGTCAGATATGTCGTGATGTATGATCTTAATCATTGGGGTATCCCACACCTGTTTTGCACAAAGAGGAGTACTGTGTGGTGCTTGTAAACGGGCCTCTTTGCTTTTGCCTGCACTGTTTCGTTCGAGGCAGATCTTCCCTTTTCCATGTATGAAGTATTTGATTTGAAAATATCGATGGCTTTTCCTGGTTGGCCATTACAGGTGTGTCCTTTATGGAATTTTCCCAGCCACTTTTTGATAATGAGTTCACTGTAATCAGTTGTCCTCTCCCTCCCGTTTCAATGTTATGCCAGAGGGAGTTTAAACATACGAAGGCCCAGCTGTGTCGCAGAAATTTGAGCAGAAACTTTTCTGTCCGAAACATGTGTAAACTGTGAGTCCAGACTAGATGTTTCCATAAAGTAACAACCCAAAAAAAAACAGGCTTACAGATCACGTCACACAGGTTGCCATTAGCCGCTGTGAACTTTCCAGAATATTTCTACATGTTCAGCAGCCCTTTAAGGGAAAAGAAAAACCGGTGCCCTTTAAGGTCTGGGAATCTAGTCTTTGGCCAAAACAAACATTCAGTTTTTCAAAGGGTGAGATCCTCATGGAAATTGGAACCAACATTTTCTATATATGTCCAGTAGCTAACACTAAATTTTATTCTATATTGCATTTCCTTTATTCTGATTGGATGATGCCTCCATACCCATAGCTGTCCTATCTTTGTATCAGGGCTCATGCTGACCCTTCGTATAAAGATATATGTTTATTTTTAAATCTGCTTTCATTTTTGGTGAGCTGAAACCAATCGAAAGTGGTAGGGACTTGGTGTATAACCTTTCCTTTCATAGAAACTGAGCAGGCTCAACACATTTTAAGCAAACCACCTAGTTCTTTTATCATACAAAGGAAGACTTCTTTCTTAGTGCTGCTTTTGCTTTATTTAATTCTTGATTTAAATTTTTAATGGAAAACACGGTCTAGACAAGTGATTGCAAACACACAGATTCCTTCATGGTTCAGCGATGGTGCCGTGGGCAGGAAGTGGAAATAAGATGGGAAAGGTATGCTGAAGAACTAGCCCTGGGTGTGTGGGAAGGGCAAGCATAGGACACACCAAGTGACGAGCATGCTCAGTCGCTGTGCCATCTGGCCAGAGGCTGCTCTGTCCGGCAGCCATATTTGTCAACCAGAAAACAGCGGAATTCAGCAAAGCTGAAATTTTACTAAGAACGCTGTGTGTCTATATGTGTGTGAGTAATTTTAGAAGAATGTTTTGAATGAGAAACAGAACTGCTATACTTCCGCCGATGGCATATTCCTTCAGAATGTGGATTAGAAGGTCATGGGTTTGAAGCTCATGAGAGCAATGTTCCTCAATGCATTTTAAGTAGCTGAATCAATCTGCATGCTTACGGAGATAAATTTATTAAAGCACCTTGCTCTCGGGTGCAACAGCTGAGAACCCAGGGCTCGGAACTGGAATTACGCATCACCGGGGAGCTCCGAGGCGAGATGCACCTTTCTACAATGATTACTGCTGAATACACAAGACTTTCCTCCTGTATGTTAGCTGGCAATCAGTCGACTGACAGGTGACATTACTGTCTTGAAATTGGAGCGAATTTCTACGACAAAAATGTATTAAATTTTTATGAAGTCTGGCTACAACAACTATATAAACATAAGGACTATTTTTACCAAATTTTTTTATTATTCTGGGAATACAGATATACAGTTCATACTGTTGACCTTGTTGGATAATAGATACAATAAACCAGATAGGGTTCCATTATGTCAATTCACTGAGGCTCCTTTATGCCCAGTAAGACTTGTTCTAGCAGTGCTGCCACCATAGGTTTATGTTTCTGGCATATCTGTCCTTAACGCAAGTCCTAAACAGTATGGGGGCAGAAGCTGAGGCAGGCAGTAGGAAAGTCCATTCCATTCCCAAAATGTCATTCTCTTGGCTCACCTGTGGACAGGGCAGATCACGGCAGTGTGGGTCAGAGGCTTGTGAGAGTGTATAGGCGAATACCAAGCGAGGAGACTGAGTAATGGTAGCTGTACAGTGCGAGTGATCTGACGGCCGGAAGTACAGCTTTCCTCCGACGTCTCGGGGGGGGGATCCATTGCTGCTGCTGAGTTTCCAGGATGCCGTTTGCTCATTTCCCTGAAGGAAAAGGACGGGGCTTAGAAAATGACTTGATCACCTTCCTTGGCTTCCATTTCCTCGCCCCGTGTCCCCCTCCTGTCTTTTTTTTTCTCAATTCTGAAAGACATATTTTTATTCTTTGAGGCCTGCTTCTGTTTTCAATCGTGAAATTGTGCTATTTTACAGTAGCCCGCTGCAAATTAGTCTTCTCCCCTGAGACTTTAAAGTAAAATTACATAATGATTGGTTTAGAGTAAATGTCCAGTACATTATGGGCGTAACTGGGTTGTAAGACTACTGGAATAGATCAAAACAGTGGCTAATTTCTTAAGTGGCTTTGCATTTGTTTAAGGTTAAGACTTCAAATTAACTTTCAGAGGATGTAGTAGGGAAGGCGCTAGAGAAATGACACACCGACAATGTCTTGGTCACCAACCTGCAGGGATTTCTTTTTTATAGGGAACTTGTATTTTTGTATTTTATTATTGTTATATATATTATTTGTTTGCTTCTTGAAATATCCCACTCTTTTCTACATTATCATCTCAGTTTAGTGGGAGAAACAGGCTTGTGTTGCTCAGCCAAACTAACACAATATAGGGCATGTAAACGAGAAGAACGTGACTGGTTTCAATACTGAAGTGGCTGGGGAAAATACTGCCTAACTGTGTGTTCTGGTATTCAAATGGTAATATTGTAATGCCCTGTAACAATCTATGATGTAACATGCTGCATTATACTTAAAATATTACACTGTACTGTGTTGTAGCTAAGGGGACCACATGATTCTGTGGAGTCCTCTGTCCTGGCCTAAGGGGCCCACTTGATTCTGTGGAGTCCTCTGTCCTGGCCAAAGGTGACCACATGATTCTGTGGAGTCCCCTGTCCTGCCATACTGACTGAAACTCTCACTTGTGTCCATAGATGGCAGCCATCAGGAAGAAGCTTGTAATCGTGGGGGATGGAGCTTGTGGAAAAACATGCCTACTCATTGTCTTCAGTAAAGACCAGTTCCCTGAGGTCTACGTTCCCACTGTATTCGAGAACTACATCGCTGACATAGAGGTGGACGCCAAGCAGGTGGGTGCCCCCGCCCAACACACGGAGGCTGCAGAAAAATTACACGTCATTCATTTGATTATACTGTGCCTCCAACAGACAGCGGCTTCTGGGTGGCAAAGACTTCCTGTTTATGCATCGTTACTATCAGAACAGAATTGCTTGTGCTTCAGCTTTAGTGTACTCTATTTTGCCTTCTGAGCAATTTTTAAACATTTTATTTGATAGCTTTCTGTTCACTGGATAAACAAATCCCTCAGGAAAACAACTCAGACTTGCAATGACATTATCCTGGCATGTTGCTTTAAAATTCTTTTAGCTTTACCGCAACCTTTGGACGTGAGGGTTTGTCCACTGTTCCTCAGGCAAAACCAGGGTGGCACCGAAGTTACCGTCAGCGTCTAATTCAGCAATGTGGAGGAGAACACTAGAGGAAAAACCCTTTCTATTGACCCTAACCTTCTGTGGTGACTCAAATGCAAGTGACAAAACACAGGGGGGAATAAGCGGGAGGGTTGGGCCATACATGCTTCTGCCTTGAGTGAGCCCAGACAGCAGTTATCCAACTTTGTTGTAACAAGCAACCAGTATTGTCAGGAGAGCACACCGCCATTTTTAACTGTACGCCGTCCATGTCTTTACGACGCCGATAATGACCTGCTTATGCACAGTGCATTAGTCACCTTTAATGTGTTTTCCAGTTTAGCTCGTAGGCAGTAAATATTTTTGTGCTTACCAACTTAGTTATTAAGAAAATTGTGAATGTAAAACAGTTCCAGCTTCAGGATTATGTTGTTATTCAGTGTTGAAAATGACCTCAGAACTTGGGCTGAACACTCCCCTAGGGCGGGAGCCTCATATGACCGTAGGCGTGACGGTAGGATGTTTGCTGTTACAATCAGGGCTTGGTGAAACAGGAAATGGCTCTGTTCCTCGGCTTCCTGCGGCGACTGGGAAAGCACCCCAGCACCCTGCAGAGCCCGGGCTGATAAAGATGGAGCTCGTCTCCTTTTATGGAAGGCGAGGGGCGCTGTTTCTGTCCCCATGGGAGCTACAGGGAGAAGGCTCTGCTGTGACATCCCTCGAGCTCACCTCTCTCGAAGAGGCCACTCTTCCAGAATTCCCCTGCTGTAAAATGAACTGACAAAATCAGGAAGCTCAGTTTCTGTTTTTAAATCCACCCCTAGAGAGCAATTTTTTTCATTGTTTCTCTCTGAGAAGGTCTCTTTCTATGTTTAGCTCAAATTGAACTGATGTTTCTTGTTATGCCCTGTTCTTCCCAATTTCGCATGTCCTTTTAAAGGCATAGTTCTGTATTTTTAACCATGCTTACTGTATATTTGCTCACTGCTTGTCTATCACAGACCTATCAAAGCAGTATGGAAACGTGGCTCTCAAACGATACCTTTTTCCATGAATAGTGGGTTGTATTGAGGTAATCCGCATCATTAGTGCAGCCATCTAATCCTGTTTGGCCAGAGAGTCTTCTGATTCTCGATCACCTTGGTGAAATGTCTTGGTAGCTTTATTGAATGAGCCCCATCATTTAAGTGTACAGGGCGGTTGAGAATTGCTCTAGCTTGTGACTGTCCAAGACTAGAGCTGTGACCCAGATCCTGCCGTCCTGATGACAGTCACCCTCTTGCCTGTCCCATTTTCTTTGGGCCCCTGGGTTTACTCTTCATTTAAATGCCCCAGAACTTCAAAGATTTCAAATTTCACACCCCCCAGTGCTTGAGGGCAGCCAATCAACCCCATTGGTTATGCTGTATCATGTGATTAAAAGTCGCCGCAATCTCTGCCATGTGTAACGAATATTAAAGACAGGAGACGCTTGTGTTGCCGGTTAATATTTTTATTATTGTTGTTTTTTTAATCCCACTTGACATGCAGTGCTAGTTTGCTCTTCATCCAGTGCAGTTTTTACTTTGGCAAGACAGAAATGACGACTTGGCTTTTTCATTGGGATCTGGGTAATATTGTGTCTACTACACCTACCTTCTGTAACCGCCTACCTCCATGTGTAACAGGTGGAGCTAGCACTGTGGGACACAGCAGGCCAGGAAGACTATGACCGCCTGCGGCCCCTCTCCTATCCCGATACGGATGTCATCCTCATGTGTTTCTCCATCGACAGTCCCGACAGTTTGGGTAGGTACCCAACATATCATGTCCAACATACCACTGCCAACAAGGGCATTGATCATGGTGCAGTTGCTAGCCTTGGTTAACTACACTTATAACAAGGACATAATACACTAATTCAGAAAACTGAAAGTGACTGGGATTTCCATTTCCCTGAAATCCAAACCAGTGTAATATGGAGTATTGCTACCTACAGTATTGTATTTGCCAATATAATCACATGGTAAGCTTGTAAAAGGTCATATCGGTTTCAATGACTTAATGACTGAATTAACCGCATTCGCCTTTTGAGGTGACGAAAAATATTCGATTATTGCGACTTCTGCCGGCGTTTTGGGGGTGGAATGGGAGTTTTGCCTGGCAGAGGGCAACAGTGGGACAATGTGATATGTGCTATTGAAAGTTCTGGGGTTTCCTATAATCTTGAGTCATGCTCATGTCTTATCGGGATCTAGCAGAGGCAGCAGTCGCATTGCTTATGGGCACGGAAGGGGCTGCTATGACTCACACTGGCTTCCAATGTAAGGCGTGGGCACCGAGCAGCAAGCTCCACGTCTCGCTGATTCTGGTTCTGCTGCATTTCTGTGCGACGATGGCTAAAAATACTGAAGCCCCACCAAGCTCCTGAAATCCACCACAAAGCGAATGAGGGGGCTGACTCACAATTAGCCTCTGGAGCTGCCTAAAAATCAAGCTAATAGGATGAAGATTAGACCGCTCACAACTTTCTAACAGTTTGAGGGCCTCAGTCATTTCTGCACGGTGTCGGGACACCTAGCACCGGACAGAGCGTGTTCTGACTTGATCTGGCATCTGGTGACAGCATGGCTTTTGATTGTGCCGGTTGAAGATATGAAATAAGGGCTGTTCTACCCAAACTGTCACCCTTTATGTTTAACCAGGTTAAGGTTCATAGTGGATTATAAACCAATCCACCGAGTTCAAGGCCAATATCTACCTACTACTCCTATCTAGAATTTCTTCAATAAAATAGGAATCTGTAGAAATAATAATCTTTATTTATGTAGCACTTTTCATGCATGGAATGCAGCTGAAAGTGCTTCATATACAAGATTAAACCCAAAGAGAGAAGCAGCTAACATACAGGTCAATGAAGTTATAGAAGGATGGAATAAATCAAGTAAAATAAATAAGTGAAATAAAACTAAATGAATGTTTCCATAAGCAGTAATATCTGGATAGATATATTTGTTGATTGGATTAGCTGTAAAACAAGATTATTGCCACTGTTTCCTTAACAACTATGATCACTGCTGATCTTGGGTAATTGCATTTTATGATCCGCATCCCACAGAAAACATCCCAGAGAAGTGGACTCCGGAGGTGAAGCACTTCTGCCCCAACGTGCCCATCATCCTGGTGGGAAACAAAAAGGACCTGCGCAATGACGAGCACACGCGACGGGAGCTGGCCAAGATGAAGCAGGTCCCGCTCTGACTCCATCCGTTAGCTAACGGTGGTGCTAACTGACGTCGCCTTTGCCTGTGCGGCTGAAATAGAAAAGCAGGAAGTTCAGACACACAACCAAAAACTGGTTTGGCGATTTTTTTCTGGCAGAGTACTTGGCATCAGGTTTACGTTTTTCTTTCTTTCGTTAAACACCTTTCTGTGGCTACGTCTGCGGTTTCTTCCCCCCTCTGGAGTAGAGCGTTTCAGCGATAAAATTGAATAGATCCTGCGTAGATGAGCTCCCCTTGAAATGATAGTGCCGGTTTAAAAGCCCATCAGGTTCACGGGGAAGTGATCAATGGAGCAAGAAGTGAGCGTAAAGCTCCATCATGGGTTAATGCCTGATAGGAACAGAAAATAAAGGCCATACTCGATAGGGCAGCTGGCATTCATTATGGGTGTGGAGCCATCCAGCTGCATCAGCCATCCAGTCAGTTCTGACAACACTTTCTCATTTTGTTGTTCTGTTTTCAGAATGAGAACTGTTCAGTGACATATATTATTGAAATAGTTCATAGGGATGATGGCCAGCTGGCTGCCATGCAATGACCTGGGTGTCTGAACTTCCTTAGTAAAAGACAGTGATTGTCAGCTCAGTAAATGCAATATCTGTGGACCTTTGCAGGAACCCGTTAAACCGGAGGAGGGAAGGGACATGGCCAACCGCATCAGTGCCTTCGGCTACTTGGAATGTTCAGCCAAGACCAAGGAAGGGGTTCGGGAGGTGTTCGAGATGGCCACCAGGGCGGCGCTGCAAGTGCGCAAGCGCAAGAAGAGGGGTGGCTGCCTGCTGTTGTGAGGCAGGGTGGCTGGACGCCAGTCAGCAATTATCACGCCCCCCCCCAAAAAAAAAGCTACCCCTCCCAAAAAAAGCATTGTTGTACTGAATCTTACATTTCACGCCAAAAAAAAAAGTGCGGGAATGCATATGCACATATGAAAGACTGGGCTTCATGATGGGTTAGGAATTGATATTTTTGAAGTCGTTCATTTTCTGTGTTTTTTTTTTTTTTTCTTTTTTCTTGATTACACTTCCCCCCTCCTACCAGAATATCTGCCAATTTGTACAATGCAGGAAGGATAATAAATTTGTGTATGACTGTGTACACAGACAAGTGGCTCCTCTACCAATGTCTGTCTTCTGGGGGGGGGGGGGGGGGGGGGGGGGGGGGGGGGGGGGGGGGGGGGGGGGGGGGGGGGGGGGGGGGGGGGGG
>JAODLD010000136.1:26317016-26331479 GCA_026781065.1 Mormyrops boulengeri
CTCATCAGAAGCCAGGTAGAATAGAAAACCTACTGGATAGTAGCTCTCCAGGACCGGAGTTGGAGACCCCTGATGTAGATAGTAGGAGAGTGAGGTTACTTTATATCCCAGGGTTTTCCCAAGAATACCTTTGATGATTAACAACTACAAACGCACCGTTAGATGCTGAATGTCCTTCAGCTGGTTCAGCTCCTTAACAAATTTGATGGCTTTCCGGATTTTTTCAACCTGTACAATAAACAATAATTAAAAAAAAATAATAAACACACACAACACAACACAACGCTGAACACACCAAATTTGATATGGCCATTCAAACCCCCTGGCATCCAGAAAATTCCTTTTTGGAACATTTTGAGGTGGTGGACATCACTAATAACAATAATAATCATAATGATACTTTATTTGCCAAGCATATTGAAGTACAGAATGAATTCTTGATGTTCACATACATCATCTTGCTCTCCCATATGATACAAACACACACATAGTGGTAATAGCGAAGCTTAGGGTCAGAGCACAGGGTCTGCCCTTTCCTGACGCCCCTGCAGTGGTTTCTGGGGCCCAGTAACAGACTCCTGACCCCTGGAGCCACTCGAGTGGTGCCACCCCACCTGTTTTCTGTATGGTGAGATGATGCCAATCTCACTCGGAGACAGGATGCCAGAGCCTCTCTCACCCATTGGCGGGAGTAGCTTCTTCAAGTACTCTATGAGCTCATGGACCTCCGCCGCGTTGAAGAAAGAGGGGCTGTTAGCCTCACGCTCATCCTTCCCCATCACACCATGGAATATCACCGGGAAGCCCTGCAGAGGAGCCACACGGGGCCAGACAGCAGCAGTCAAATGGGCCCCCTTTAGGGCTGCATTCTTAATAGTATAGAATTATAGAGGAGGTGAGTCCAAGCAACTAGAGGAGGTGGGATCAAGACATCTGATTAGTTGGTCCAAACTCCTCTAGTTGCTTGGACCCATGTCCTCTACAATCTTTTTTTTTTTTTTTTTATTCTGTCCTCAGAACATTTTTGTGTAAGTGAAACGTAAAGGCAGCATCAGTCTGCTGACCCAAGAATTCGAACCCTAACCTTCCTATCAAGGGATATAGTCCTAACCTGTTGAGCCGCACATGGACATAGCAATTTTTCATGAAGCAAAACGAATAAGAAATACCAGACAAACCGGATTCCTTGACAGGGTGTGAGGAACAATTTTCCTTATCCTGGCAGAATGGAGTTTGTCTTTTCTATTTTATTCCCCCCGGAAAAATCACCTATACAGTTTGTTCATAAAAATGCTGCATGCTACGTGTGGCCTGCATCTCTCCTTGGCCTGCAGGCAGGCAGGCTTGATGGATCAGCTCCCAGGCCAGGAGACATGTGACTGACGATCTGTAAGCACCCCATCTCCTACCTGCTGGGGCAGGTGCTCCCACTGACAGCACGACTCTCGGAGTTTCCTGTCGGCGAACACCTGCAGCTCAGCGTCGTAGAAAAGCTCGTTGGGGATGTGGAGGATGTCCGGGTGGGACCTGAGCGGGAGACGGGGGGCAGCGAGATGTCAGCGCTTGCTCCCCGAGTCCCCACTCTGCGGGACGCCGGCGAGGGCACAGATGGAGGAGGCGGACGAGCACCTGTAGTTCTGGAGCAGCTTGGTGACGAAGCGGCTGTCGAACTTTCCGCTTTGCTCCGCCTTCTGGTACAGAGGGTTGTACTGCATCAGCCTCTCCAGTAAGGAAAGTCCTGCGATCATCAATCATACAGAAGGATAATCACCATCATTCACCTGCGCACTCATTTTTAACCTACTTCCGAGTCCTGCTGCTTTCCACCATACCTCTGCGATATATGTCGCATATATCGACAGCTCATTTCTATCATATTTAAATGATGACTTCAGTCAAGCAATTAAGACCCAAGGCAGGGGACCGACCGAAGGTCACCCAGAAACCCAGCACGATGAGTGGAGAAGGTGGTAAACGCTCGGTAAACCCTCACCCAGTCCGTGCTGCATGGCCAAAGGAGACTGCAGGACGGGGCCCAGCTGTTTGGGGTCTCCCGCCAACACCAGCTGCCCTGTGCCAGGCTGAAGCAGGCCTAAGGAAATGAGAAAAGGATCAACCAGTCCTACTCAGACAGATGTTAATCATTTCCCACTAATACTTACAGCTTTCCCTTATTTTGCTAAACTGTCCACTATTTCCGTGAAGCCAATAAAAACTGGGCTAAATGCTGTTCAACCATATAAAAGCACAATCACACCCGGAATTTGGATCTGAACCCGGAAACCCTGCAGCTCAGTTCTTTAGCCGCTACTCCACCTGCTGTCTTCATACACTGTGGCTTAGTTTCAATTCTGTAAGCAAAGACATGCAGTACTGCTGCATACAGTTTCATCAACAATATCTGACTTTGGCCCAAAAAAAAAAAAAAAAAAAACACAACTCTATTGGGACACAGTGGCCTGTTTTTACCTGGTCATGTGACATTTATTCTCCTGGCAGGATCTTCACTTCTTTTCATCGAAAAGACACCAAGAACCCTCCTCTCAGCATTTACCTGCAATAGCTATAAGGCACTCCGGTTCCATGGCGTGTCCTGCTTCGTCCACAAATATGTGCGTGAAGTGGCCAGTGGGGACGCCGCCAGACACCAGCCTGCCCAGGGGCGGTGAAGACAATGTCACTGCTCACATCACAATGTCAAGCTCTCAGCTTTCCCAGCTACAAGCTACCAGGGCCTTTACCTCTCACTCAACGATCTCCAGGAAAAACAATTCGGCATAATTATGTTTCAAAGCTCAACGGCCAAAAGGCGCATTAATTCTGTTGCACGGCAGGCTTAACAAAACATGCACCTTCCTTTAATAATTTTTCCCCAGTTATTCAGCTGCAGGGTTCCAAATTTAGCTGAAGGACCTTGCTGAAGTGCTCTTGCTCACAGGCCTCTCCTGGGACTGGCCACACTTTCACTTACAGGACTAACCAGCATACTGTCCAATACCATAATCCCATCAGTTATTAACATAGCGCCCATTTAACTTTCGGTACTGCTGCCAGCTCTTTGCCAGCGAGAGCTAATTCGGTTTCTTTTTCGAGCACTTTAGCACATATGACACAGCTGAGCGGGCTTTGACCTTAAAACCTGCAGCACCAAATCAGCCCCTACCTCCCAGCAGTCACCACTGTGGAGACGACGACCTTGTATCCCATTAGGGTCTTCTTCGAGGGGAGCACGAAACAGTCCAGCCTCGCATCATAGTTACTGCAATCCTTAAGAAAGAAATGGGGATGGAGCAATTTCAAAGAGCAGACTGCTGCAGATTCTGCACAGGTTCATTGGTTTCGGACGTGACCGAGAACCTGCACGCAGTCGTGGTTGGTTTCGGACACCACCGAGAACCTGCACGCAGTCGTGGTTGATTTCGGACACCACCACTCTCAAATCCCTTACCAGCAGTGCTGTCTGCACAGAATGAGGGTCCCGGCTTGGGGCGTAGAGGCGGAACATGCTTTTGGAGTGAATGTACTTCCGCACACACTCACACAGGTGGTCCGAGGCACTGTTGGAGGGGGCACAGGCCAGGACACAGGCCTGAGGGTTCAGCTTCCACACCTGGTACAGAAGGGCAGCTTCAGAGCAGAATTCATACCAAGCCCAGGCTGACACTGGGCTCTTTCATCCTCTGACCCGACAAGTAAATATTTCTGTTTGAACTGCACAAATTCCCTTGAACCCCTGGTGCTATAGGAAGGATAAATACAGTGTACATGGAGATGAAACACTCAGTGATTCGTATGAAGCTTCCATCCAAATGAGGCATATGACCCACAGACTAAGACGGAGAAGCCTTTTATCAAAAAAGTCCTAATACATATTCTACTGTCTCAAAAACAAATTTCATATATCTTAGTGAAATTCTGTGAAAAGCTTTAATGGATGATATGCAGGTCCCATGGAAATATTAATCAAGCAAGCAATGACAGGCGAACCCTACATACTGATGATAAATTAATATAAGGAAAACCAAACTTCAAAGCTTACAAACTGAGGTAGGACTACATGACCTTATTCTGACCTCCCACTATTCAGATGAAGTTCAGTTTGAAAAACCTGGCAAGGACTTCACAGAATGACATTTCAAAATACCTGTTTGATGGCTTCCACTATGGTGACAGTTTTTCCAGTCCCGGGGGGTCCGAACACCACATAGGGAGCTGGCCTGGATGCTCCAGATACGATGCACTGGACCGCTGTGTACTGCTCCCTGTTTTTCGCAAGGTCCTTGTCATAAAGGCTAAGGAGAAGGAGCCAAATCTGTCAATCACAGGCTCCGGTGCCATCCTTCATCATGGAGCTAAGAACATTCTACAGAAATCCCACAACTTCTACGACACTAACCATGCTAGTCTGAGCTTACTGCATCAATTAATCAGAGCTCCAACATGGGTTATACCTGTTTATAAATTAGGTATTTAAATAAGTCATAATGTATAGTGTGTCTTCTATTACAGTACATAAAACAGGCACATACTGTATATTTCAAAAGAACTATCATTCAAATCAATGCAAAGCGTAATGTTCATGCTGAGAGCTAATGCTTTAAGCTGAGACACCGTAAATCTCAGACAAGTCCGGCAACACCTTGCTGACAATGACTTATGCGAACATTAAGGTGTTTATATTAATTTTTTTCCCCTCACACATCTGCGATAGAGTTGATCTTTATATAAGCGGGAGCTTATATAAGGAGAAGACACATGAGCCGGTTGTTTTGGCTGATACAGCGGGGGTCAGCGCAGTGAGAGCTTGGTGTTATGGGCTCGGGCACAAGGAGCAAAATCACACAATTCTGACTAGAGTGTCCTTCAGAAGACCCTGCCAGGTACCTGTCGCGACGCATCCCTGTTAACAGAGAATAACGTAACAGCATGGTGGGATGCGGGCGTTAGGTCCACACACAAGGCTGCATTCCTTTGGCAACTATGTAGCAGAACATGCAGATAATGCATATGGTGGTGTTAAAAAGTTCACTTTTTATGCAATCAGGACAGTGGGACCTCTATCGTCATACCTGTTTTCGATCTCCTTAGCGCCTTCTTTATTGTGGAAGCCAAAATGAGCCCACATTCCAGCTCTGTACGCCGCAGGAGCCAGTCTAATGATTCAGCCATCAGTGGTAACGTTACTAGTCTGCTAGGTTCGCTAATGCTAACGTTAGCAGCACACCCTTGTGCTACTTCCGGTCTCAGTTTACGTTGTTACATTGGAGTGGAGAAGTCAAATGGCTGAAGATGAACCACTGTCTGCCACAAATCTGTGCATGTAAACTATTAATTAAAAATCGATAGTGTTTTGAGAATCAATACAGTGTCGCAAAACATAATATTGCAACAGTCAAGGGTATCGATATTGTCTTACACCCCGAAAGCTCTGTCTGTCTTTGCAAGGGTTTCCCTCCCACAGTCACAAAAAACACAAATCCAAGGTCAACTGCTGTAGCTAAAGTGCCCTGCAACGGATTAACATCCTGTGCAGTAGGTACCCAGCCTTCTGGTTTGTGCTTCCTCACTCAACTCTGTACTGGGTAAGTCATTATGGAAGGTGGATGGGAGAAGCAGGAGAAAAATATGGTCCATATCACGATAGCAGAGGATGTACTTCCAGCAGTAGCTGAAAAAGTTCAACCTTCTAAACTTTTGCAGGGCCATCAGTGAGTCCATCTTTACATCACTGCTGATAATTGGGTCCAGTCGGTTCAGGGCACAAAAACAATTTTCCAAAGCAGTGGCCCTCCTGAACAACGAACAGTACAAAGCCACCAATACAAATGCACGTAATTGCTACTGCAGGTATCCAGTACTGCACAAGTATTTCTCAACTTGATTACTATTTAATATTTCTATAAGCTGATGTCCGAGAATTTTTCACTGATCTCTTATCTGTACTCTGTTTGTTATATATCATTACAAGCACCATGGCAAGACAAATTCCTTTTCAATGTAAAATTACATGCATTAAATCTTAAATGCAGTAATTGACTGAACCTCCAAAGAAAGGCATGGAAAAGTGATCCATAATTTTGCAACTGACAAGCATCTATCAGTGTTTTGTTTATATGTTGATGTGCAGACAGGAGGGAAAATGAAAAGTTTATTATTATTTGTATTATTATTATTATTATTGTTATTATTATTATTATTATTATTATTTTGTTGTTGTTATTCACTACTACAATAATAATAATAATAATAATAATAATAACAACAATAATACGTTTTTCTGGTTACCTGAGCTTGGGTGGGTTTGCCCCTTCCCCATTCTCCATGTTTCCAAGCCCACTGGGGAAGAGCACCAAACCCAGTTTGTGCCGGCCAACCAGGTTCACCGCCCTGTGCTGCTGGCGCAGGGGAAAGCGGTTGAGAGTGAACTCCACATCAAACTTCCTATCATCTTTGAATCCATGCCATAGCCTTGAGAAAAAAAGAACATGGATGACCACAGCACCCCCAGGTGGCAGAACACTTCATTACACATTGTGCGTTACCCACAGCAATTGGCACACAAGATCACTTCAGTAGCAGCAGCCTGTCCTGACTGTAGTTTTTCTTTCTGTTGTCACTGTCTTATTTTGTTAACTAAGTTTACAGACATCTAAAGTTAGGTTTTTATACTCTTAGCATATTCATTTTTTCCAGTCCTGGAGAGCTACTATCCAGTAGCTTTTCTATTCTACCTGGCTTCTGATGAGCCACACCTGTTCCTGGTATTTACCTGAGAACTGGTGTGGCTCATCAGAAGCCAGGTAGGATAGATAACCTACTGGACAGTAGCACTCCAGGACCGGAGTTGCAGACCCCTGCAGTAGACCGTCTGGGGGTCACTGAGGACAGGTTTAAAAACCGCTCCGCTAGAAGCCTGTAAAGTGGCAGCTTTGGTTTTACAATGGATAATGAGGACCATCTTACTTCTTGGAGAAGCCAAGCTTGACTTGCTCCATCTCCACTCTGTGCACATAGCCCTTGTACAAAGTGATGGGCTTGTTCTTGTCCCCAGCCTTGGACACCAGAAGGTGGTCTCCCCTTAAAACTGATGGCCTGTTCTCTGCAACCCCTTTGACCTACAGCAAAGTTCACGTCATTCAGAGCACAAAGTTATCATCACCTCACCAGCGTCTTCAACGGTGGCCCGGCACTCACCTGAAGAACAAGGAGTCGCTCGTTTGTTCTGTCCTTGGTCATGGGCTGCTTCTGCAAATTGTATTTCTTGATGTTGACTTCCATCTGGAGCTCCTCCAAGTGAAGCAGGAGTTGGAAGCGCCTATTGTAGTTCCCCGTGGTGAGTGGGCTCTCAAGAAGGGCCCTGGAAGAATCCCAGAAAACCTATCACTCTTCACATATTCCCACTGGTTACTGGAAAAAAAGCCATCAATTGCAGAAAGAGTGACAGCATATACATTAAGCTCTAACATCAATCACTAATAAAGCATAATGGGAACTTAAGACTTCCTGCTAAAGGGGAAGTCAAAACTTTGGGCTAACACAGCAGGGTAATGGCTGGTGTGCATGCAGTACTTCACAACCTGTGCTGCAATTATAGATAAGCATGTCTCACTTAGATCCATGCAAATCTCAGCATGTGAACAGATTTCTGTACTAGCTATCAAGAAAAGTGTATTGCTGCTTGTGTCATGTGACTAATAAGTAACCTTTGCAACAATAAGAAGTGCAGAGCCACATACAGCATGTGCAGGTGGAAATTTGTTTACTACTTACAGTTGTGGGAAAAAAAATCCATTAACTTTTTGTAATCAGGATTTCTGCATGAATGGCTCCCAAAACGTAATCTGATCTAACGTAATAATAAATAGCCTTAACTGAACACTGTACATTCTGAAATACAGAATTTCTTCTGTTCAAGCCACTTTGTTGTCGATTTACTTCTGTGTTTTGGATCACTGTCATGTTGTATGATGCAGCTTTTTCAGAGTTTTGACAAAAGCCTTCATTAGGCCATAATGCATTTGAAATTTCGCTATAAACAGCAGGGAAAACAAAACTTGAGCGCCATATAAATGTACATTTCAAAAAAAGACTCCATTCAAGAACACCCTCAATTCAAGAGATCATTACCATAGAAGTTCACATATTTGACCATCAATAGCTTTGATTAAACCATTTGTTCTATGAATATGTGTCAATAATTGTTTAGAGGAACACCTTAGAGGAAGATCAGATCGCTCTTAAAAGCCATTCATTCAGAAACCCTGATAACACCAAAGGCTTTGAAAATTTTTCCCTCTCAACTGTAATTTACTGAAGTAGGGAAAAAGTTCTCTCACAATAGCCATGCCATAATTAATTAATTTTCATTTATTCTTGTCCTAACAACGCTTCTCCGTCTTAAAGGCCCTATGTACAAAATTAGCTTTTCTATACAACAAGCAAGCTACCACGAAACCACGAAGACATATGTTTGGTATGCTACTCGAGACATAACTTTATACAAAGCTCTTTAAAAGATTCACTGTAGCCCAATTGCAAAATGACAGGCGATTTCGTTTCTTCATTAGTAATATGCCTTCCTCTATCTGCTCGAATAGCTATTTCAGAAATCACACTTGACACATACTTGACTGAAGGAAGATTTTGTTTCGCAGTTGGTGATAAAATCTTGGTGTCGTCCAACCTTTCTGTCACCAGTTCTTTCAGGTATGTTGGGTAGTTGTAAGGACCAAGATTCACCACCACCTTCATTTGCTGTGCGGAACTAAAATATTATAATGTAACTGAATTTGCAATAAAACAATTTCCTTCTACTGTTCAAAAACCAAATTGAAGACATTACTTTCATATTACAAAATCATCCCATCTCAAATAAAATAACAGCTTGACATTTATGTCTTTACTTATTTGTTAAATTTACTGATACAGTTTGGTCATAGATATCCTCATTATGGCATACAGCCTTTATAGACTCTACCAGATTTGAAAGTCCGAGGTCACTTGGATGCAGTGAATATTGTGTTCCCGCACCTTTCAGGAGGCTCTCCTTCCTCCACTATTGTGTGCACTGCCCG
The DNA here is from genome assembly GCA_026781065.1 of Mormyrops boulengeri. Lineage (NCBI taxonomy): Eukaryota > Metazoa > Chordata > Actinopteri > Osteoglossiformes > Mormyridae > Mormyrops > Mormyrops boulengeri. The sequence goes on from JAODLD010000136.1 coordinate 26,326,091, forward strand.
GGGTACAGGGGCCTGATAGGGTTTGTAGGGAGCTTCTGGCCCCAGTATTTGCCCCAGGGGAGACCGGACTGTGGCCTCTATGTCACGCACCACATATATGGGCTTGGTGTTCGCACGTGGACACTGCCTGAACTCGAATGCAAGGGTGGCTGGGAAGGAGCCAACGGAATGAGGTCTAAAGTGAACCTCAACTTCATAGCGGTCACCTGTGAGGGTTAAGACAGTTAAGACAGGAAGATGATCTTCATTGTGACTGCAGACAGAGCAGCGAAGAGTTATTTAGCAGCAGAAAAGCATACACAACATACATACAACAGATAATAAATACAGAAGCAAACTCAAATGAGAGTTAAATAAAATTGTACAATGTCTATCCAGTTAAGGTTATAGAATGGAACTTGCTCAACCCCTGTGGGATCTTAAAGGAAGGATAACATGAGCGAGATGAAATGGCTGAAGTGGAGTGAGATGGTGGGGCTTTGGGAATAATGTTCTTTAGTCTGCACCGCTTGCCGGGCCTGTATCTGCCTACCAGTCATCAATATGTTCTATAACCAAAGGCTGGATGCCCGCCGGAGACACAATTACTCTACTTTACCTTACATGGCGAGGTCACATGCTACAGCATGTGAAAGGCCTGTGGTTCACAAGGCAGTAGATTTAAGTACTCATAAGCTATTATTTATTGCATTTTTTCTGCACTTTTCAGCTTGTTACTAATTATATCTTTAAGGGTTAATGGTAAGGCTAACGGTAAGGGTTATGTATCCATATGTTTAAGAAAAAAAACATATCACCCTTTAATCAAACAATGAAGTCTTTATTCTTCCAAATAAACATAGCTTGGTCGCAACATGTTTACTTTACTGTGTAACGGTACACGGTATACTATCGAACCATTCGGTAAGTCCCACAGGGTTCGATGCGCACACATGAGCCATGGTATTATGATATGCCTGTCATTTTCCTATATGTACTGCCGCAAATACAAGACGGTGTTTTTCCCCTAATAACCAGGGGCTGTCTTATTTTCGAGAGCTAGAATTTAATTATACAACGGCCGATGGTGTACCGAACGGTTTGATAATATACTTATTAAAACCACGATACATACCAAACTGTGGGCAAGCAGTGTTGTTAAAGCCCTTGTTAATTGTGATTCTAACCACTGTATGATGAGGAATAAAGGGGAAACTGTGGGATTCATGGTTCCTCTTATCCCTTATTTTGTTATCTGTCGCATTTCTAAGCATTTTAGGATAAACAGTCACATGTTTTGTCAACAAACTTTGTGGCAGGGAATCAGCTGGAGATTGGATGATTGAGCAAGCAGTTTCCCAACTTCAATGTCCCCAAAGTGGGAGAAGGAAACAGTCAAAATGAAAGGGAATAGGACCGAATGGTGCAGAACTGTCACAATGTAAAAGGGAATGGAAGTAAATGGAAATGAAACAAAAATAACTCTCAAAACGAACAATCCAACTGAGGAGCCTGCTGATTCGTAGCCGGCTCCTTACCTTTGTTGAGGAGAAGAGGAGCAGATGGCGTCACCTTCTTCTCATCCTCCAGTGAAAAGCAGCACATCCTGCACAGGAACGTGTACAAGGTAAAGTGGACAGGATCGGTGGCGTTGCTTTGAATGAAGAACTTCACCACATATGTCATTTGGATGGATTGGGTGGTGATCTTGATCTTGCCATTGTTAATTTTATGGTCTGAGGTGATCACAATTCCCTCCTTGTCTGAGATGAAGTATTTCCTGTTACAGACAAACAAACAGAGGGTGAGCCACATGGTATTCACTCCTATAAACAATTAACAAAAGATGTTAAGATCCCGATTCCATCACGAAAAGCACAGCCCAGATTTCTGCTCTTACCTGTTGTCCTGCAAGCCCCTGATCACTGCCTTCACCCGCTTCTTCACAGCATTTGAACTTGGCTCTAATGCAGACATTGAGGCACTGGAGGTGCTAGGGGCAGCGCCAGTAGAGGGCACAGCACTGGCAAGGGAAGCCATGTCTGGAGAAGAATCAGAAGATCCCCCATTTGGTACAGGCTGAGCAGCGGACTTTTTCTTCTGACGAGGTTTCGACCATTGGTCACCACTGCAGATATGCACCTAGGACCATAAGGAAGAAGATGAGCAGAAGATCCAAAGAGCTTTCAGCCACCTCAAAAACAACAGTGAACAGGCTTAGTAGTGAGAGCGGCTCTTACGTTTTTGTACAGGACCTCTTTTTGTGTTTAAATCAGGTGGGGAACCATTTCCATGGAGGGCTGCTATGTGTGCTGGTTTGTTGGGATGGCCTCTGTTATTGGCTGACTGAGAGGCCACCCCAGAAAGCAGGTTCCCCACCCCTGATTTAAAGCAAACCCCTGGATATGATAATCCGGTACTTTTACCATTAATGTACCTTCTAACATTTTACATTAAAATCATAATATTATTCAAAGGTAAAACAAAATCACCCATCATATGATTTAAAAAGTTACCCTTGTGAGTGTGCAGGAAAAATAAAATGACTATAAAAGTTCCATTGTTAGTTCGCCCACAAAGTGGTACAAGACACCACCTGTTGCTGCTATTTTTACCAATTGCAACTGGAAAAAAACACTGAAACCCCAGCCACCACAGATATATGATGAAGAACAAGTATTGTGCATAACCAAGTGAATACTAATGCGCTGGACTGGTGCAGCAGTGAGACCCTGGCAGTACCTCCAAAAGACTGACATCTTTGGGATTTCCCTCTAATAATGGTATACTTTCCATTACAGAAAACTACAAAAAAAGAGCACAGCTGTGGCCTTTCCGTTTCATTTCTTGCCCGCCACATGAAAAAAAACCAGCAGAAAACGAAACCGTCATCTTCAGTGAGCTATAAAAATCAAATATTTGTCTTAACTAACCAAACAGTTATAAAACTACAGGTCAGCGAACGAAAACCTAGCAGATGATGAAAAGGCATATATGACATAATACAAAAATTAACCCCCCCCCCCCCCTTCGTGTTTCCTGTGCAGTTTCGTACATCTATAGAAAACCACAATCGTACGTAGTGTCAAGTCAATTTACAAAACTGTCAAAGACTTGCTTTTCCTGACTGCTTCTCGGTGCGAAAGTCTGTGTCACGGTTTACAACATTCAAGCTTCTAACACGACACACAAATAAAAATTTGACAGAAGACGGAATATCGTGGGGACTGTATACATATCGCCGGCAATCGATAGCGACTTGATCAGCGCTTAATAATAATGAACGCTGTACTTTTAAGACTTCCATGTTTACAGAAGAGAAAGTAAAGATCCGCGGGCTCCTGTTTGCCAAAGGAGTATTTTAAAGCGCATCAACTTAATCCCGATTGACTGTGTGTTTCCCAGGTATGTATAGAAAGCACAACCCTCGGGTATCACATCAAATCCTTACCTTTGTATTCAGATATATTTTCTTCCCCTTCCTGTAGGCTCTGCCGAAAGTTGTCAATGCATATATAACATTTGAAAACGACGGCTCTTTTATTCCATTTCTATGAGGAAAAGAAGAAAATGCATGAGTGTTTAGTGACCCACATCAGGATAACCGGTTTTAAGATGGGTGGGTGGATGGATGGATGGATGGATGGATGGTGCGTGTATGTGTGCACACTGGTCTCACTGTGTAAAAGATTTAGTTCCGTTTTATGCAAAGTCTAGACAACGAGGAAGTTAGTTACTCAGATGATAATGCGAAAGAAATAATAAAGATAAAAATAGCATATGGTTCTCGGTCCGGCGACCACCGGCACAGGTGCGCAGCCCCACGGCCAAACACCGACTAGACCCGTCGCAAGGCTGCATTACCTGTATCTGAATGTTTTGTCGTAGATCTCTTTAAGTTTATCTTTGCTGGTTTCTGACGTCCCCTCTCCCAGGAAGTCTATAAATTCCAGCCCACTATCGAAACACGATTTTAGACTAGGCATGCTTGTGCGTTCAGCTCTACAAAGGACGAGTGAAAAGGAGAGAAACTTTCTCGTAGTGCGAAAAAGAAGAAGAATGAATCAGCTGGGCGGAGATGAGCTGCGTGCGAAGCCGGACGGGAAGCTGGCGGATTAATACCGATTACGTCCGCGAGACGCAGCCGAGGGGGGCACGACGGCGCATAGAAATCATCTCAGACTAGAAGGGTTAGACAAGCCATGACATTTTAAAGTGTATTTTGAAGATAAAATCTATTCGTCCGTTCATTTTTTTTCGATGTGTCCAGATTAACGTGCGATGAATAATCAGTTGTATTTGTCAGCTGTACTTCCCGTCCAGTGCTGTCCCTGTGTTCATTACAATATAACCTACCCCCCCCCCCGCAATCCTAAAACATGTAGTTAAGTGAATTAAAAAACGACTATTTAGCTAGATCTAGCTGTGTTGTTTATTATCGTCATCATCTCCATCATCATACCATCTCTGTAGGTGAAAGTTACGGAGCTATTCTGTTCTATTCTATTATATTCTCCAGCTGCAAGTCCAAAGCTAACTTTTCAATGTATAAGTGATATTAGGTTGTAATTTCATGGAGGCTCAGTGCGAATCACCACTGATTTACACCTTTAGGGGCAGCGTGTGGTTCAGTGGGCTAAGCTTGTGTCCCTGTAATCATAAGGCTGTCAGTTCAAACCCAGCTTCAGCATGTCTGTAGGTCCTTAAGCAATCCCCTTAACCCCCAGGTCCCTGGGCGCCACTACAGGTGGCAGCCCTTTGCGGACAACTTACTCTATGAAGAGTAAGTTGAGGGAGGTGTAAAAAGAGAATTTCCTCACGGGCATCAATAAAAGTTTCAATTATTATTACCTCTTAGTGATGTGGTTTCAAATCCCACATATGCCTTGTGTATTTAATGTTGTATATAGTACATTGTGGGCACCTGATATTGTGACCATTTGAGGGCTTTTTTTCCTGGGCCACAGAAGGGGAAACCCAATTTTACAAAAATCTGTAAATGCAATCAAAAGTCTTGCTTCTTGTTTGGTTACTTATGGTTAAGCTTATGAAAAAGGAATTGAATGGAAATTCCTTACAAAGATATAGATACCTAATCTCTGTGTGTGTGTGTGGGGGGGGGTCATCTATATACTACCTTGTGAGGACCTGTTATTTTGATGTTGTGGGTCCCCATAAGGGGAAACTCAGTTTTATAAAAAACTGTGACTGCAATAAAAAAAAACTAAAAATGCCAAAAGTCTCATATCTTGTTTGGTTATTTATGCTTAAGGTTAGGGCTGGGTAGGGGGTTATGGTTATGGCTAAGGTTAGGGCTGGGTAGGGGTTAAGGGTGTCATTGTTGGGATTAGGGTTTTTCCCATAGAAATGAATTGAGAGTCCCCACAGAGATGTGAATACAAGTGTGTGT
>JAODLD010000136.1:26331512-26351760 GCA_026781065.1 Mormyrops boulengeri
CCCCCCCCGCCCCCCCCCCCCCCCCCCCCCCCCCCGCCCCCCCCCCCCCCCGCCCGCCCCCCGCCCCCCCCCCCCCCCCCCCCACAGCGAGGCACATTCCTTAACTTATTTCTGCTGTGCCCGCTTGATATATTTTCCTGATCATGATCAAATGGACCCGAAGAGAGACCCATCCTCACCAGACCAGCCCACAGTGAAATTGCCCAATCTTCCCAATGGCCAGTTGGCACCTGCCTGTCGTTATCCTAATCGGTGTTTCTAAATTTCCCATAATGTGTGAATGTGCCCTGCAATGGACTGGTATCCCATCCAGGATGTAAACCAGCCTTGTGCAATATGCTGGGACAGACTCCAGGCCCCTGACTAGGATAACCGGTTAGAAGATGGATGAAGTCTGCCTGGCTGCATGTCTCTGGGCTACAGGAGGCATCCTGAATGACTCAAAGAGAAGGTGCAGACTTTACACACACTGAACAGAGGTGGGATTTGAATCCCAAACTCTGAAGATGTGACATATTCTGTATACACACTATGTACGAAGGCACATGTACACAAATGCACAGAGGGTGCTTCATATGTGTTTCCCTACATTTTATTCTGATTTATGACTCTGGCCATCATTCAAATGTTCGTTGAATGTTAGTTGTTCATGGTTAGTCAAGCTTGTTGTATTTTGCCTGCCTACCTGATCCTAGCTGTTTTTTTGTCCTCGTCTATTTGTTGTTTGGTTACTGTTACTCCCCTTTTTGTTTTTGACCCCTCGTGGTCTGCTTTTGTTTTGGTAGTGCCCCTAGTGTTTTTTCCCCTTTTAATAAACCCCAGTGTTCCCTGAGCCACAAGTGAGTCATCCACTCTCCGTTCCTGCCTGTACCATGCCCCGTTCACGCTCAAACCCCACCCTGACATTTACCTCACACATATCAATTTGTCTGGGTCCCAGAATCCTATCATCTCCAAATAGCTTCTAACTCAGAATGTTAACGCTGTACCTAAATTATACTTTCATGCCCCATTTTATCTGGTGCTACTATAAATTCCATTGTAACATGAGATGGGCAAAGGAAGATGGAAGTCATAAACCACTTTATGACAGATGTGTCAGCTTTTAGCGAAACATAAGATGGGCGAAGTGCTATGTGATGTGCTGATTTTGGTTTGTGAGGAACGCTGTAATGCGTATTTCACTAAATATGTTTCTGCGACACCCCTGGCTGTAAAGAAGCATTTGTTCTATAAATTGACAGAAACACATTTGTGGTCTATGTGTCAAGAATAAATGGTAAGTTCCTCTGGCTTTTGTGGATTAGTGGTTATCCGAGTACAATACTGCCAGTTCAACAAAATAAATGCACTGATACACCAGCAGTGAAATGAAATTACTGCTACTCCAGACTACACAACGGACACAGAACAAAAAGGTAACAAAATAAGTACTAAAAATACTGAAATATATAAAAAGTAAGGAAAAAAAGTTTTGCGAAAATATTTAAAGTGCATGTTGTGGCTCTAGTTTGTTTTACTTGGTGTCATTACTGATCCTAATGGCCTGGGGACAGAAGCTTCTCCTCAGCTTATCAGTCTCGGCTATAAGGCTCCGCAGGGGCCTGCCTGAGCACAGCCACTGGGACAGGTAACAGCATGAGTGGTGAGTGTCCCTGATAATACTTAACGCCCTGGACCTACGTCATATTAGGGCAATAAGTAAGGTAAAGCACATTGGATTACACTGAATTCATTGTAGATAATAAAATGGAAAGGCGGCCAGGAAATTTTCTGATGGAATTCTGTCATACTGGACCAATCTTTCCTAGATATTATAAAATGTAACATAGCGGTGCTATGGGGACCATACCTTAGAGAGTGTAGCACTCATAATGTGACCTTTATTATGTAGCAACTCACTGATCATGTTTTTATTGTTCACAGAAGTTCTAAGTCCTTTCTGTGTATCACTGGCATAATTACCTCATTGGTTGTGAAAACATTGCAGCATTGGGGCCCTATAAAAGGTCGTTCCTGCTTTCGGCCTTTAAACTTTACAATGAGTCACTCCATAACAGGGGGGTTGACCTACTATCTGAATGGGACTGAACTGCTTTAAGCATGTTCATTCATTGCACAAAACACCGAACTGACTACTCAGTGTACGTTGTGATATTCTCTACACCGTTAGCCTAAGTTTAGTACTGCCTTTTTATTGTCTAATAGTGTGTGTGTGTGTGTTGGGGGGGTGTGAGAGAAAAATTGACTAGAGAGATATTTTTCTATACAGCTTTAGTAATATATTTTTTATAAAAAAAAGCAATGGTACCTGTGTGTATCACGGTCTGAGCGGGCGGCGAGCACGGAAGCAGGCGAGCGAGCCATGGAAGTAGGGCAAATGGGGTTTATTGCAGGGACAAACCAGCAGACAGGGGAATCCACGGCAGACCAACAAGACATCACATCCATAACAATACAATGACGGATCTGGGGAATACGGACTAGCACGCAAACTAAATACACAAGGACACGAGCCGGAAACTGACAACAGCAGGTAAACGGGAGGATTCCACACGGGGTTAACGAGGAGGCGTGGTCCACAGGAGGGCGATCGGGGCTGGGTGTGACAGTGTGTTAAACAGCTAACACCCAAGAATAAGCTAAAGAGATTTAAGAGTTAACTTTAGTTGAAGTTTGCTATTAATCACCAACATGAATTTCTGCAACCCCATGCCAACTGTGAAGCATCGTGGTGGGAAGATTTTGGTTTGGGGCTTCTTTGCTGTCTCAGGGCCTGGCGAACTTACGATCATAGAATCTACAATGAATTCAATGTCCTACCAGAGGGAGAGAAGATGAAGATGACCCCAGTCTTTCAAAATGATTAGAAAAGCAAATATAAAAAGGAGCTACTTAAAACAAAGAAATGGAGGGTCATGGAATGACCAAGTCAAAGTCCGGGTCATAATTCAGTTGAAATGCTTTGGGAGACTCAGAGAGAGGCATGGAAGATGCCCTCCAACAGCACAGAGTTGAAGGGAATCTGCATGGGCCAATACCTTCAAGGGGCTGTTTCCATCAAAGAAGGCAATGCCAGGCACTAATCATAAGGGTACTTATCTATTAAGACCTAGAGAAAATGATAAAACAATTTTAAGTGTTTGGTCAGTCACCTCTATCTAAAAGTACTGTTCAAATGAAGATGAAATATTTTGTCAAAATAGATTGGAAAAGGCAAATTTTTTCCTGTACCATGGCATTCCTATCTAATCAATCATTCATTCATTCATTCATCCATCCATCCATCCATGCGCTTGTCTTATTCTTTCTCATAAAGAGCAAGTTTCTCCAAAGCCCATATACACTCACTGGCCACTTTATTAGGTACACCTGTTCAACTGCTCATTGAAGCATATATCTAATCATCCAATCATATGTCAGCAGCACAATGTACTGTATAAAGTCATGCAGATAGATGGCAAGCTGTTTCAGCTTTAATTCATTTCTAGAGGCTATCACGAATTCAACTCTAACTAGGTACAGTGCAGATTTTTGATATTAGAAATTCAGTTGTAACTAATTATCATGTATATTTATGATATCAGAAATGTGACTTTAACTAGATACAATTCATAATATTGATATCAGAAATTCAGTTTTAAGGAGTTAAAATGCCAATCTCATATAAGAAATTCTATTTTAGCTAGTGAGATTCAACATGTGTTTCTTATTTATTACAATGGGAGCTGGAATTTGAACAAGTTAAAATGCCAGTTTTTGTTATCAGGAATTCAACTAGTCCTAATTCAGTTTTAACTAGTCAAAATGCCAATTGTTGATATCAGAAATAAAATTTTATTAGTTGAACATCCAATTTCTGATATCAGGAATTCACTTGTAACTAATAATAATTCAGGGTGGCGTGGTGGTGCAGTGGTTAGCACTGTTGCCTCATACCTCTGTGACTAGCGTTGAAGTACCTGCCATGTGTGGCATTGTGAGGTTTGCCCCCACACTCCAAAACCCTACTCTGGTTAATTAGAGCTACCAAATTGCCCTGGGGGGATGTGTGTGAGTGTGCCCTGTGATGGGTTGGCATCCCATCCCAGGTTGTTCCCTGTTGTGCACCTGTTGCCTCTGGGACAGGCTCTGGAAATGAATCTTATCTTTACAACTGAATTCCTATCATAAACTGGTATATAGTTACAATTGAATTCCTAATATCAGAAATTGTCAATTAAATTGGTTCCAACACCCACAGAAATGAATAAGAAAAAAAAGTTTTGAATTTCACTAGCTAAAATTGCTAAAATTGCGATAACAAGAATTGGCATTATAATTAATTACAACTGAATTTCTGATATGAAGAACTTGCCCTGTTGAGAAATGCCCTGGTAGAATGTTGATGGTAGAAGTCAGAAGAAGAATGGCCAGGCATAGTTCAAGTGCACAGAAAGGCAACAATAGCTCAAATAATCACTCATTTCAATTAAAGTATGCAGAAGAGCATCTCTGAATGCACAACATGTTGAATCCTGAAGCAGATGAGCTACAGCAGCAGAAGACCACACTGGGCGCAACTCCTGTCAAGTAAGCACAGGAAACTCAGGCTACAGTGGGCTTGGGCTCACCAAAAGTGGAAGATTTGAAAAACGTTGCCTGGTTAGATGAGTCTCGATTCCTACTGTAACATTCAGATGGTAGGGTCAGAATTTGGCATAAACAACATGAAAGCATGGATCCATCCTGTTTTCTGTCAACAATTCAGGCTGCTGGTGTTGGTGAAATGGTATGGGGGATGTTTTCTTTGGACAATTTGGGCCCCTTTAAACAATTAAGCATTGTTTAAATGCCATAGCCTACATGATCATTAATGTTGACCATGTCCATTGCTTTATGACCACAGTGTACTTAGCTTCTAATGGCTACTTCCAGCACATTAACGTGCCATGTCACAAAGCTCATATCATCTCAGACTAGTGTCTGGAACATGACAAGTTCACTGTACAAATAACCTCCACAGTCACCAGATCTCAATCCAATAGAGCACCTACGGGACGTGGTGGAACAGGACATTTGCCCCATGGAGGTGCTACCGACAAATCCGCAACAACTGTGTGATGTTACCATGTCAGCATGGATTAAAATCTCTATGGAGTGTTTCAAGCACCAAAGGGGGTCCAACCTGGTACTATCAAGGTGTACCTAATAAAATAGCCAGTGAGTGTGTATTGTGGAAAAAAAATCTTAATGAAATCCTTCCTTCCTCCCCTTTCACAATCCACTCTATATTTTGAAAACAATTCAATTCAATTCAATTTTATTTATATAGTGCTTTTAAAAATGGTCATTGTCACAAAGCACTTTACATATAACCGGCCCGAACCTCACCAAGCAAACCTGAGACGACATTAGAGAGGAAAAACTCCCTCTAGCAGGAAGAAACCTTGAGAGGAACCTAGACTTGGAAGGGGACACCATCCTCCTCTGGGCGACCGAGTCCAAATAGTTTTAAAAGTCCCAGTTGGTTCCATGTAAGTATATACAAGGTGTCCAGGTGAGGGTTCAAGCGGTGTATTGTCGGCTTGGGATCAGCTCAGGATCAGCTCGGGAAAGAGAAGATGGAGAAGAGAGTTATTGCCCTACACCTAACCTCTGGCAGTACTACAGTAGCTATGGCAGCCTGGCTAGAAGAGAGACCTGGAAGGAAGCACAGACATGAGAGTTTCCAGGGGTTTTGGTGTCAAGCCAAACTACCGTCAACAGCTTAAGTGATTGGCGAGAGTGGCAGGACGACAGCACCAATCTCCCTTTCACCATTAATCTCAAATGACCATGAACCTCCAGATTTCCCATTCACCTTAGAAAAGGGGATTTTACTATCCAAAAGACTGGCTAAAGAGGTAAGTGTTAAGCCTTGACTTAAAATCAGAGACTGTGTCTGAGTTCCGAACACTAACAGTATATTAGCAATTGATCTGGTAAAGCCTTGGAGGAGTTTTTCCTTTTTTTTTTGCTACAGCAGGGTGTGTTGGAATTTAAAATTTGTTTTGGTAGCTCAATAACAACTATGATCATCTCATGAATCACATCTGGGCAAATAAACAATTGCACTGGTTAGTCATACACTCTCTTGAAGATGACCATAGATAGAACCTGTTTGGCACGATTAGACACATTTGGAGGCAAAAGCAGAGAAAGTGAAAGATTAAACACTTGGGTTTACTTCCTTATTCTACAGTAGCGTGGTATAGTACACATCTGGTAGAGCAATGTTTTCACACAGAGCGGATGGCTACATTAACATGGGCTACTTGATAGGTAGCATATTAAAAACAAGGTAATTTCCTCATGTACATTAAGATCAGGATATCTTTTCCCAGCATGCTCCAGGCTGGATAACCTGAGAATAATAGCTTGAATTAGTCATGACATACCTGTGGAAGGCAGCTGCTAGAGACACACCCAGGTGAAGAAATCAGCATGTCGACCATAATATGTAAAAGCAAACAACCATAGGGTGCGTTTGACTTGGACTTAGGTCTGTCTGCAGCTGACGTGACGTGGAGCGAGATCTGCCGGCGGCTGCAGGGGTGGAGTATAAACTGACCGCAGGCAAGTCGGACAACTTCTACTCCTCGTAGTGCGAGATCTGACTGCAATGGCAGCCCTGCCAGAAGGGTGTAGATAAATCTATACAAATATCACCTGCATGCACATGACTTCTTTTACAATAACCAACTCCTGATCCAAACTGTTAGCAGTGGAAAAAATAAATTATTGTGTATAGTGGGCCTGTATAGAAAGATAGCTGCCAGGAAAAAGATCAAATGCATGTATTTAAAGGATTCAAAGTTTTTATTGTCATGTACAGAGTACAATGCAATCCTTACTTGAATGCCTGCTTCACAGACTGGGCTACAGGTGCCGGAGCCCTGCATGTTTTTGGGTTTCCCCTCATTTAACACACCTGATTCAACTCCTTGTGCTAATCACCACACAGCTCTTGAGCTGAATCCGGCCCCCCAGGACTGCAGTTTGAAACCCCTGGACTGGACGATTAAACAAATAAAGCAGCGCAACATTAAGGTAACTAACAATAAAGAAGCCACTATCTTACGTGTACTATTAGAGGATTTACGTCATTTGTTTAAACTTTATTTTACCAGGTAAATTAACTGAAAACCAGCTCTCACTGCTTTACGTGATATTCGGGAGAAATAGCAGATAACGCATGGGAACTTCCCGCGATACAAACCTCATGCGTGTAACTGAACTCTTCAGCCAATAAGGGCAAAGTTGTGTCGTCACGGAGGCGGTTCCAGTTTGTGCAGCCGGCTGAGAGTGCTGCATGATCCGTCTTAATCCGGGATTAATAAAATAAATCGTACAAAAGAATCTAACCATGACGCATTGCTTTGAGACAGCGCTGTAAGCGGCTGCATGCAGTCGAACGCATTGTTTCACGAGGTGACGGAGGATCGGGGGTCATTGTATGTATTTGGTACAATGAGATGTATCCTCGGAGGGTAGGACTCATTCCTTTTCTTTGTTTAGATCAGGGGTGTCAAACTGCAGTCCTGAAGGGCAGGAGCCCTGTGTAGCTTAATTCTTTCCCTGTTCCACCACAAATGATTCAGCTCAACAGCTATGTGGTAATCAGTGTTGGGTAAGTTACTTTAAAAAAGTAATTAATTACTAATTACTTAATCAATGTTGTATTTAAAATATTTATCTAATTACTGTGTCTGAAAAGTAACTTAATTACTCTAAGTAATTTAACTAAATACTTCTCTAAGTCGAAAACGTTTTTCGATCGGGGAGTGCTGCTTTTCAGCCACACACAGGTATTTTGTTTAATATGCACCTAAAAGACGGAGATTCTACAGTACGCAGCGGTCGCATCTCCTCCACCATGTAGCCTGCAATCATTTTTTTAAGCTCACCTTCAGACACTTTCTGCGCTGCCGAAGTAAAATCAAGTTTTGCCTGCTTAGCAGGAGTTGCCGCCGTGTTATCCGTCGATGATGAACAAGGATCACTCAGAAGTGTTCGTCTATGCTGCCGTGTCAGGTGCTTCAGTAGATTACTCGTGCTATTGACAGCGGCCGATAGTTTTTTTTCTCCCCAGGACATAGCTTACATATTACTGTAATGTTCTTGTCTGCTTGTTTCAGAAAAGTGAAGTGATTGGAATATTTCCATTTCGTAAAACAGCCACTCGCTTCAACCGAGTCCGACATCTTCCGCTTTAGAATACGACTATGCGGCAAACGGGCGCGAAATCTCGTGCACCTGCACTACAACGGTTTTAAAGTGAAAAAGTTTACTTTTACCTTTAGAAGAAAAATTAATAAAATTTAATTTTACAATTTAACGCAAGTACATAAGTAACTGTAATTAAAATACCTAAAAATGAACAGTAATCAGTTACTCTACTTTTCAGTGGAAAAGTAATTTAATTCCAATAACGCCTTACTTAGTAACGCGTTACACCCAACACTGGTGGTAATTAGCACAAGAAGTTATATCAGGTGTGTTAAACGAGGGGAAACCCAAAAATGTGCAGGGCTCTGGCCCCTAGGACAGGAGTCTGACACCTGTGGTTTAGATTGTGTTCAGTACTATTAATAATGAAAAGGGTGCATCTCTTCAGTTCTTTGAGATTCATTCATCTGTGAACATACAATAAAATCTGTCATCTGTACCCATGTGCTGCAACAACAGATGTGCACTGAAACATTTTTAGCTGGAATTAAAGGCTCCAAATTACTGACTTGGCATTTAATGAAGCAGTTTTTTTGTGCCTAGCTTAGTTTCAACCTAACTTTCAGAGAAAGCATGTTGGTCTTCCTGCTTTTTTCAGACAGCCAGAACAAAAATCTAAACAGCAACTAAGGCCTTCAAACAATAGACTACCTTTCTCCAAAGATCCAAATAAATACAATGACACCCATAAACCATACAGCTGCTAATAATTTAAGAATGTGACATGGTTGTAAACAGATATTGCCCCAGCCACTATGGGACATGTGAATGCAAACAAGACTATGAGTGTCAAAAAAACTAGCAGTGTGTTTTTTCAACATTTGTTCCAGGACAAACATACTAACAGATCGCAATTGATTGTTGTGATATTTTACAAATTTTCATTAGAGCCAGATTTGCTCTAGCTCAAAGCAATTTTGAAGAGAATCTCATCATTAAATGTATGGACAGAATGGGTATTGTGTAAATACACAAAGCAATCAAGAGCTCCCAAGCTTTATCTTTTAATTATATCAAGCCTTAATAGTGAATTACTAATAAATGAGTGAACAAGCAAGCAGAGAAAATATAAATTCTGATTTCTTCTACAATGTTGCATACTGATACTGCATACAGTCCCATCCAAAAGTTCCATAAAAAAATCTGTGGAAGATTTGAATCCACATAACATACTATCATCATACATTTGATTTCCCTGTAACACTGGTGATTTCCGTCAAAGCAAATAAACACAAAGCTCAAAACAAAACACAGGCATCAGGAAAAAATCAGTTGCACTCATCCCTACTCTTTTTTTTTTTTTGAATAAAAGTGAGGTGCTTAATCTACAGAACACAACTAAAGTCGACATATTGGGGGAAAAAAAGTTATTAAATCATAGTATTTTGGTGCAAATCCTTTATTCCTTTTGAATTATACATGTTTGTTCTTTCATTTTTGTAAAAAATAGCAATTAAAAACTAAGGACACGAGGCAAAAATGGCATGACAGAAACTGACTTTACCTAACCATTATATGTAATGTCTACTGTATGCCAGAGGGGGTCAGCAGGCTAACATCATGGAATAGCTAGCAGTCATCAGTTGCACTGGTGTGAAGGTGCCTAGATGAAGCACTTGTCCTTCTCTCACCCTATTGGCTGTTGGCATAGATGCAGATTGTGAACAGGAGGTATTGGCCAAAGCGCAGCATACGGTCTGTAAGGGTACAGTTCTTTAAGTCATAAAAAAAAGAAACTCATATGTATGTGTTCATATAAACACATATAAACAAAACATAGAAAACTCATTGGGACAGACTAACCATGAGAAAGAATTTTTCCATTTTTAGTGGGTTTTTTTTTTAAGTTAGTTTTTTTTAGTGGCGGGAGAGTGGACAGTGAAGTGAAGGTAAACAGTTTGTATAGACCTTAGTGCAACATGCTTAGAGCTGTTAAGAGTGCTGCTTATGGAGAAATTACAGGTTCTACAGTCTAGGGAACACAGGCTTAAACTGGTGGCACAAATACATGGACCATAGGGGCATTACCAGTATCACTAGAGGGCTTTGTTCAATATGCAAGAAGAAATCACAGATTTGCCAATAAGTCACTGTTCATTCCATCAAAGTAACAAACCACTTTACAGTAGGCTGAGGAAGGCAAAATCGTTCCCCTTTTGAAAACAAAAATAAATCCCAAACCTTGGCGCCTTTGACCCAATGAAACATGAACGCGCTAGACACATTCTGTGAGAGCACACCATGTATTCTGCCCCGTTGATTAGTTTCTTTTCGTCTTTGCACGCGTTTGCAGCAAGCGGACTGCACGTCTAGGCGCTCTGCATCTCCTTGCCAATCTTGTAACTGAGGATCTTGTTCCAGTCGATCTTGGTACGAGTTACAGGAAGCTGCCGGCGTAGGGCTTTGAACGTGGTGTCCGACATGGTCTGGTAGTTTTCACTGATCGCCATCTGGGAGAAGAGTACAATTTAAAATACAAAACCTCAATCGTAACCACAGGAGCAGTAACAACTTGGAAGAAACAGGTTTGGGCTAAATGTAAAATTAAAATGTAGCATCTATGGTTTTAACATTGTCTGACATATAGAACAGGCTGTAACAAAAGATTCTGATTGTACTATTCTGACCATACATTATGAAAGAAACGGGTTCTACGGGAAATTATCTGGTCACCAACCTGATACTCATTTTCTGCACTTTCAATGATCTTCACAAAGTCCTTTGCTGTCTGAGTTTCATTCTAATGTTACAAGAGGAGAAAAATGAGTCTGAAAGAATCCTAGGCAGTAGCAGAATAAAAGAAGAGCTTAAAGTTCCCAAAAACAAACAATATGAACAGAGTGAGGGGTGAAACACTGCAAAATAATGGATCCCCAGCTGTGACCTTTGCTCCGGAGGCCCTGCCTGGGGGAAGACACTGTAGGCAGAGGCTTCTCCCAACTCCCTTTACACTGCTAACAAACTTATACCAAACCAGACTGTTAAAATGATTCATTTAGTCGTTCATTTTGTTCCAACACACTGGTCCTCAGGGGAATAAAATGAAAAGGCAAGTCCCCCAGTATCATGATGGACACAATCTGCTCCCTCCTCACCACTGAAATGATGAACGAACTCAGCCCCGTTAGTGGCTTTCGCTTGTCCGAAAAGGGCAGAAAGCAGGAAGGTGAACAGACCCACCGGGGCCCCCTAGAGCCACAGCACTGGGCTATTCCAAAGCGGCACACTTACAGACACCGTCAGAGTCTCCTGCACATCCTTATGGCTAACCAGCTGGACGTTGCCATCCTCGTAATAATGCACCTGTGGGGAGGATACATGTGGATGGGTTTGTGCCACGATGCTACAAACACCTTTAAGCAAGGGACCATAGTGGCAGTCAAATCTATGTACATAATACTGGGTAGGAGTTGCATACGTGCACATGAAAAATGTAGCCGAATGTTTTACACAGCAGAACAAGCACACTGATAAAAGCTTCAATCCATTACACTTGAATGTATGGCAACACACAAACAGACTAACTGCATGAATATCTGATGCGATCTTCACCTGGATCTTCAGCACTCCCACCACCTGAGACTGGGACTGGCTGATGCTGAACTTCCACTCTGATCTACAGCGGCCATTCCTGGAGGGAAGACACCAAGGGTCACACAGGAGAGCACTCACACCTGTAGCTGGGTACCATTAGTATACAGCAGCATGCATTCTGCTTCATGATGGTTCTAACATTGGAGCTGGCAGCAAAGTGACATATTCAATAATCATCTATTGTCACAGGCAATAAAGCTACAGATAATGAAAATCACATTAAAAAGGATAAGAATTTGCACCCAAGAATCAGACTTTTCATAATCAAACCCAAAAAGTGAATAATTTTAAAATCACTATTGCCCCACCCCTAAACTGTTTATGCTTGTAGGATCTGGGCTACATGATTACATGGCTAACAGTGAGGAATACAAACTACATTGCCACACAAAGAGTTATTGGTCCACTGTGCCACAAATAGGACATAATGAGATTCTCAATAAATAGTGCTGTGGGAATCTCACCAGAAGTTCTTGGGCTGAAACTGGTGACCTTCAATGCAGGCAATGATGGTTTGCTGCCCATCAATTGTCTTCCCATAGACCTGGAACAAAGAGGGTAACTGGTCATGATTCAATTAGACACCAAAGCAGTCATGCTCATGAAAGCAATGACGGGAAGCGAGTGATAAAGAAGGGACCCTGCGATCAACATGGCCGACCCAAAGGAAGCTGGGCCAGGCTTCTACCTGTCTGCCAGCCAACTGCGCTACTCAAAAACAAGGCAGATACAGACATGTGTAAAATACTGCAGAATGGTTATGGCATGATTTCAATGGCTCCAAATGAAAACAATAATGTAATAAATGTATTAAAGAATGTTCTCATTCTTTAATAATTCCATGTAACTATTCAGCTCAGAGGGCATAATTTCTAATACGCCACACGATCATAAATGACACTTGACCAGCAAACACAGGACAATAGCACTTTCTGGAATGCAAGTTTCACCTCGAAACTCCACTTCCCGCAGTTCATAGTGCTCTGCAATGTCATTCAGATACCTTATCACCGCTACATCATGGCTACTCTTAAGTGCAAAAGGAATGTCCTGACTCTCCAAAACTGGAGCGGCCTGAGAAAGATGCCAGCAGGGCGTGACAAATGGGGGAATGTAAAGTGGGCAGCTGGGTACTTTATAATATCAAGAAACAAGGTGACCAACATACCTCTAAAGCACTCTAACACACATTCATGTACACCCACAAAATTTGTTGGTGGTTTGCTTCTGTTATTGCCAGATTAGGGAAAGACTCTACAACCGTACAAATATTATACATTTTGAATAGAAAATAATACACAAGAGGATCTGTACAGAACTTGCAGAGTTTAGAATAAAGTTTTGACAGAGGCAGAGAGCAGGAGCGGCCAGTTACGAGGAAAGGGGCGACGGGAGCGTACCGTGCACACGCCGGTGAGGTAGTGCTCCTTGACGTAGGCCTGGAGGGCGGTGTCGCAGGCATCCCTCCATGAGCGTAGCGCCGCCTCGCCTTCATGGGGCTGCGGCTCACCGGCCTCCTTGCGCAGGTGGTCGAAGCGGAAGGACACCCGGTGGCGCGGGTCGAAGAAGCGGCCCTGACCCAGGTCACCGTGCTCCGTAATCAAGACCTGAAAGGGGGCACCAGTGAGCACTGTGTCAGAAAATGGTCCGTAACGGATAAAATCAATATATTCTGTCTCCCATAATTTAGGTATTGTGAAGTTTATTATTATTGGTGGCTTATCCCTATAGCTAATGCAGATTTTTGACATTTAGAATACCACCCAGTGGTCTAATTTATGTGGCACTCATCAGGAGAGCAGCAGGGGTTAAACCATAACGATATACTGGTACAATCATTAAATGGCATAGGAGAGCAGGCATCATACAATTCTTTATGCTCGAACAATAATGTGGACATACCTGGTCATCATACCCTTCTATTTTGGCAAGGGTGAACTGATCCATGTTATACTGGGCAAAGGCACTGTGAACCACAGGGCATATTGTATATTAAAATGTTACAGCAAATGCAAAAGTAACAAATATAACAGTAATAAGTGGTTAGAGTTCAATTCAGCACATCTCACGTCAGGTTTTACGGCTTAGTTTCACAGGTAAGAAGAAAAAAAAAACTTGATAAACAAAAACTACACAGAAATTGTGATTTCTTTAGCAAGATCAGACGCAAACTAAGAAACTGAAGCTGAATTTAAACAATAGTGAGCAAAGCTGAACTGGCTGAATGCTAAACAGTTACAGGAAGCAAAATCATCTAAAACTGAAGGCTACATTTCTACTTATTTTAATGCAATTAAGTATCTGAAAGCAGAACTGATACATATTTAGATCTGAGAAAGTCCCCTGTTTGAAGTTAAGGTGAGGGGTAGGTCTCCAGAGATACAGAAATGAATCTATACTCACTGAGCTGCTCCTTCCCTGAGGAGATTGTCATTGTTGAGCAGAAGCCGCACATCTAGAGCAGAGAAATGAGAGGACGAGGCACTCAAAGATTTAGTTCCCAAAACAGGCCCCTAGTTCACCTCTATTTTTGGCACAGTGAACCAAAACATGATGTTTATATGCATCCAGCCCAAATCAACTCTTGAGGACAGCAGCAGTAACACGCAGAAGTGAAGGACCTGACCAAGTGACTCGTCTGTGTCCCTACATAGTACACACGACAAACCCCACAAGCACTCCACCTATGCATGTTTACCAGTAAAGAGAAACACTGGCAGAACCTTCTCAAGCACTACACCCCTGTGCCATCTTAGCAGGAGATTTATAGCTGCTTATAACTGGCTCATGGGTACTTCAGAGTCGGTAAATACAAATAGTACTGCAGTAACTTCCTGAAGTGCAGCTGGTTATTACTAGTGCTGCACGACATCACTCTGCAACATGAGGAATTTCCACGAGTAACGGTGATATTTATACAAAAAAAAAGAAAAAAAAAAGATGAAACTGCTCTAAAACTATAGCCAAACAGAACTTCTTATCTATCAACAGTGCCGCCCCTCCCTACACGCAGAACATTCGCTGTGCGTAGGGCCCCACCATCCATGGGGGGCCCCCATTTTCCGCAAGGGGACACATTCTCTGCAAATGCGCAAAGGATGCGCATCGCTGCCGTGAGGCGCGCGTAGAGCACCAAGTCAGCCAAAGGCAGGAGAGGAGAAAAAAAAAAAAAAGAGAGACGAGTAATCTGACACCGCAAGGTTGTAAACCTAAATGGCATTTTGTGATACAGTCATTTTACATTTACCGCATTTAGCAGACGCTCTTTTCCAGAGCGACTTACAACAAGTGCTTAGTAGTCTATGACTGTTTATAATAATTTATAAGCTAGACGTAAAATCAACAGCTGTCAAGATCAATTTACCGCTAAGAACTTTCTATAAAAGTTGTTAGGAAAGAGTGCACAGGAAAAGGAAGAGGAAGATTGTTAGTGGATTTTTTTTTTTTTTTATTTTTTTTTTTACTTTTTGTAATGGGGGGGCCTCAAAATAAAATTCTGCTTAGGGCCCCAATTTGGCCAGGGGCGGCACTGTCTATCAATAGTGTGTGTCATATAACAAACTACACCAAAACAGATTAGGTAGCTGCTCCAGTTACATAAAGGAAATGAGATACATTTGCAGGTCACCACTAACCATATATACAGCACAAATCCAGGCCTGACTAACACACTGCCAATTCGTTAATTTGACATGAATTGAAATGAAAAGACTCTCACCATTGAAGACTTCGTTGAACTCTCCAGGGGGAGCGTGAATAACAAAGTTGGCAGCTATACGCACCTGAAAGAAAATGACATCAAGAGATGATCTCAATGCCTGATATGTGTACTAAGTTCCCTATTACTACCACTGAGGAAAACTCTACACTCAGCACTCGTCATGCCAAGACCACTTACTTTCCATTTGGTACATTATGTGTTGTACTTCCCTAGGTAAATAATGACTGAACAATTAAGAGTAGATGAATACTGCAAAAAATTACTTTACAGCAACAGCCACACTGTGCTCTCTTCCTCATTTAGGGTCAAACTGTACCAAGCCACCTATGCTACCACAAACAACTAGTCTCTCAACCGAGTAGGGACCTGTATGTGTCACGAAGCTAGATTCACTGGTTAGCTAGATAACTTGTCGGATTTAAGGTAACCCGGGATAAATGTAAGAGAACAAAGATAAAATCTATTTAAACTGGGGTACATTAAACCCGATAAATTATCTAGCTAACCAACATATCTCGCTTCGTGATAAAGGGCCTAGGCCATTTCTTGCTGGTATTTGCCTACAGACATATCCCAGCCCTGCATCAGTGTTGCTGCTAGCAGTGGGAGAGCTCTCTGCGGCCGGCGAACAGCAGACCTCTAAGCTTAGCCGGCAGATGCCACAGAGACCAGCGCCACAGCTCTTCCTACCCAGCCCGCAACGAACTTGCTTTTCCTGTTTCTCATTCTCTTGCCTTTTTAAGTAAAGACTGCTATCTGAACAACATCCTGTTTGAGAGACAGCACAGATGCTGCGGTACTCTGGGCTGCAGTATGGAAGACGTCATCACTGCATGAACAGGGAGGCGAAAAAAAACATTATAGAAATTACAAAGAGCGACCAGCGCCATGCCTACCGACTACTGTAGGCAACTAAAACCAGATTTCTAATTTGTGAGGATTAGAATTGACATGCTTAGCAATCCACTTCAAAATTTCTGTAAACTCAGGACTGACACTGAACCGAACCAAAACACGAGTGTAACCAAGACAAGATGCAGATATTGCCCTAATATCTTTCCCCGTTGCATATTTCCACCATCGATAGTAGTGAAGCCAACTAATTGCACATGGGCACATCAATGAAAATGGATTAGGATCTAGAACAGGGCTGGATAATCTTAACCAGAAAGGGCCGCTGGGTATGCAGGTTTTTGCTGTAACTCCTTAGATTACTAATTAGAGGACTGATTGGCTGAAGAGTTCTCACCTTGGCTTTAACAGCTGACCTAAAGGCTATCCCAAAATTCCTGCATACACACCGGCCCTTTAAGGATAAGACTGATCACGCCTGGTCTAGACCATTTAAAAAATGCAGCTGTTTGACTCACTCATTCAATTATTGATAATTTTGTCATAGTGACTAATCTTCCAAACAATGAAGGTCAAGTATATCTCTCATGGGTACAGCAGCCCTAATGATACTTCAGCCTGCAGTCTCCTGGGATGGACCAACCTGAAAAATCACTTCCCTAACAGGCGAGGATGTGAACCATCCACTGACGTACGAGCAGCAGCACTAGGGTGGCAGAAAATGTGAATGTGCAAAGAACGTCTGAATGTATGTGCACGTGTTCTGTATGGGAGACCATCTACAGTCACACTCAGGGAAATGATCTCCCCTCTAGAGGGCCACTGTGCCCATCTGCCCCCAAATTCCCCATCTTCCCTCATTGACAATCGAAATCTAATGGCCCTTGATCACAGATTTCACTTCCTGGCATGTACGTACCAACTCAAGTGGCCTGTCAGCTGTGCACCAGGTAAGCCTAAATGACAGCGGGCAAAGGCGAGATGCCTGAAACCAGCATGCAAATTTCACTGCACGAGAAAGCAGCAGAGTAAAGTACAGGAATACAGCATGCAAATACAGCATTTGTAGCACTGGTGATGTAGTCAGAACCACAAGGCCACCACACCCCACGGAATCACCCATTGCTTTGAGCTGATGTAATCCCAAAATATGCCTACACTGCCTAGCCTTCAGGAACCTCAACCAGCTACCACATGCTGAATCTGATTTAAATCACTGGTCTAACAGAGCTGCCAGACAGAAGATAATATGAACTTTATAAATCCCACAAAAGGGAAATTTTGGTGTTACAGCAGCAGTTATGAACAGAATCAGACAATACACACAACAGCACCCCCATAAAAAAAAACCTCCAATAGAACTGCACATCCCTCCTGAAATCCAACAAGCAGCAACAAGGAGTGGCTGTCTTGCTTACTTGCTGGCCATAACTTCACCAGTCCCAGGTAATATAAGAGTTAGAGAGTCACTGCCAGTCTATCTTTGGGTAAACTTACAGCAAGGTTCTTTGACCCCCCATAAAGGGTCAGCGCTGAGTACTGCAAATTGCACTGGTTTCAGTTTGCTCTCTATTAACAGACAGGCCAACACATGGACATTGCTGACGGTTGGTTGTGACTGACTACAAGCTTCCTATACCTTGGTGGGTCATGGATTCTTGCACTTTTTTGTGCAATTTGCTAGGGAAGATAATGGATAAGATAGTAAATCAATCCTTCAGAATTTCAGGAAGGCGTTGCTGGAATGATCAAGCACAAATGTACTCAAGTAAACTTCATCCCAATAAGTTGCAAACAAATTCACACTAGAAATCACTGGCTTTAACGCCATGAACTGCCAAGTGGCCATGCGGGTATGATTATCCTTAAAGTCTGAAGCTGATTTTTTTTGTCCTCCTCCTTTACATTTCAACAGCAACAAGTGAATGGTCTCTCAGCATGAACTGTGCATAATCGGCCCCACAGAGGCCACAGTCAGACTTCATCATTCCCTGCTGTTCCATCCACCAACCATAAGTCTATTCATCACAGTGGGACACACCCTCAAACAGCCCCTACTGTGGTACTGCTGGGCTGGATTCCAGAAGTGACTACACTATGTTCATACAAGATTGCAGATCATTCCTAATGCTCTTCCCCAAATGTCTGCTCAGGTTGAAGAGACATATGTGCCTTCTCATGTAAAAACATGTTCCTGTAAAGCAGAATCCTGTCCAGCAAGGGATACGAGTTTTATATAAAAATTAGTCTAGAAAATACAAAATAATTAAGTATCAAGATCTCATCAGTGCTACATGCCAGTCTTACAACTGCATACCATTTCACATATCAAAAGAAAAAAAATTTCAGTCTGTTACACCCTATGATAAACTTACAAATACGTGTATAGGGATGCGCACACAGGAACACATACAAAGGCTCCGGAGCAAAAGGTAGCTCTTGTCAAACATCACTCAGAAGCCAAAGGCCTAACTGAACAAGAGAGTCTGATTCTCCGCACTGTGTTTGGAACTTCCACAAGTACAAACATGTAGCTCGTAGCTCCATCACAATCCAAAGTTCCACTGGTCCCAGGAATGTCTTCCTTTACACAATCACTGCAGACAAGAACAGACAAATCTACACTCCAAAAAGATTCCAAATTTTATTTCCCTACAATAAAAAAGGTACAGTAATTGTGATAATTTGTAATGATTCCTCTAAAAGGAACAGGCAAGCTCCTTATTCCACATTTTTGGTGAACTACCAGGGTCTTACATTTGTATATTTTTATTTTATAGGCCCAAGTTCTAAAAAAAATTCTTTAACTCTGAGGAAATCACCTATCCTTTGAAATCTCAGGAAACACCCAACAGTAAAACAAATGTTTTAACCTATGCAATTTTTTTAAACAAGAAAACTGCTTCAATTTGAAAATGAAACCAGTCTCCTTGACTACTGCATGAAGTACAGACACGGCCATTCCAATGCAAATAGGGTGCTTTTCCACTGCACCAGGTACTGAACTTTTGATACTTCAAAACAGCACCAAAGTCAATGGTAGTTTTGTGTTCATTTTGCACTGGAATGAAAAACAGGAACTGGCACAGAATGACATCATCACAATATGTGTCAGGGTGTGTGCACTGAATTTAAAAATAGCTATTGTATTATATCACAGGACTGGATAATGTGCAATACTAATATCAACATCGCATGTTATGCTCATGCAGTTCTCACTTCGCAAGGAGACTTGCCGTTTAAATCAGACACATTTGCGAGAAATTTAACAAAATGAGCGGGAATGAGAAAAGCGAGCAAGAACTGGTCACTAAATGTCATTCACCTTCCATTGTATGGAAATATTTTGATTACTCAGAGATGACACTGAGCAAAAGCAAGTGATTTGTCAGCACAACTCGTGGCAACACCACAAACATATTTGACAAACTTTATTTGTAGATAAGTTCTATTTGGCTATATTTATTTTGGGGAAATTTTGAACTGCTTTTTGACTTTATAAATATCGCAATATTTAACGCAACAAAACTTAACTTCGCAGTATCATTCCCAGTACTTAATTTCTTGTAATATCATCCAGATCTGCCGTAATCCATTCTTCCGACCAGACGACAGTTAAAGCTGGGATCTCTCGTTTGTCAATGCATCCAATATGACTTTTTTTTTTCTTTATCATGGTTTTTTGATTTTGCAACTATGCTATTTCAAGATGGCGGTTGTATTTTTGGTTTGCAATGCAGGTTATTTGTATAGCCAATCAACAACAGCTTTGCAAGTACCAAACAAGTATCCCATCTGACTTGATACTTTGGTGCCGGTACTGGACTAGAA
>JAODLD010000136.1:26360603-26371233 GCA_026781065.1 Mormyrops boulengeri
GTTATTAATGTGAAAGCCCTTGGCATTCAATTGATCCATTTATTGTAACAATTGATTGATTAGAAATAAAGTTATATTCCTTTTTGAGTTACTATGTCCTTATGCGACAAGACTTTTGTCAATGACTGTACATGCATATCAAACAGCTTTCCTGTTCCAGTCCAAAACATAACTGAATATAAATACAAAACAAAAAAATTTAAAAAGTTTCCTTTGCTGCATATGCAGTACAGTGTAAGGTGAACCACAAGCCCGACCCAGCCAGCAAGTACTGGGCATGGGACACCCTGGGCATGGGACACCCTGGACAGGATGTCACTCCATCACACTATGGGAATTTTTGAGGGGTTTACAGACCAGTTCAGCTGTTTGTAGATAGTGGGACAACACCCACAAACGGAGAAGAGCCCGGAGGTCTGAAATCAAACCAATGAGTCACTGTGCCACTCTTCAATTAAACCAAATCGAGTTAATTCCCAAGTTTTTTTATGGAAGTTAAGGTTTTCTAATGCAGTATTCTTCACTCGCTACCAGTTACGGTGCTGTGTTACACGAGGCACCTCAAGTATAGTTGTCTGGTCAAGTCATGACAAATCTGAAAAAATGGTATACTATGTAGTCATTCTGATAACTAACGCAATAGTTTGTGGAATTTAGGTATTAGAGGGAGAGGGCAATTACTAAATAAAAAAAATAATGATATATAAGTTTGTAGTAGGTAAAGACCTCGACTAAAATAGCAAATTGTTGATAAATAATGTTGAAGTAGAGGAAGTTTTTCATACGAAATTTCTGGGTGTGACAATAGATAATAAAGTCTCCTGGAAACCGCATATCAACCATATACAAACGAAACTGTCAAGAAGCAGCTCTGAACTAAGTGAAGCAAAACATCTTTTGCATCACAAATCACATACTTGGAGTATTGTGTGGAAAACTGGGGAAATACATACAAAACTTCACTTCAACCATTATGAAAACGTCAGAAAAGAGCAATTAGGGTTATTAATAACGTAGGATTCAGAGACCACACTAACATTTTGTTCTTGAAGTCAAAAATCTTGAGGTTTATGGATCTTATAAAATATAAAACGGCACAAATTATGTATAAAGCCAGATATAATATGTTGCCAGGAAATGTACAGAGGATGTTCTTTGACAGAGAAGGGGACTATAAACTGAGGAGAGCATTAAATTTGAAGACTCTTAATGCACGAACAGTGGTAAAAACCTTTTGTATTTCCATTTGTGGAGTAAACCTCTGGAACAGTTTTCCAGTGGACCCACAGCAATGTTCAGGCATTACTCGATACCTGCTTTTGGAAAATTATCAAACTGACGAACTGGGTGACTGATGGGATATATAATTCTGTTAAATTGTATCCGCATTACGTCTACCACTGTAGTCATACATTTTTTTTAGTATGGGGTGAGTAATGAGGGGAGGTGGGGGTAACAAAGAATATGGCGTTTCGATAGGGTGTTGAACATGGGGTAGGGATTCATAAGTATGTACATACTTCCTACTACTCCGTTTCGGACTTTATTTTTATTTTTCATTTCATGCTATTACGATTTTGTTTATTTTGTCTCTGGCACACGTGTGTGTACCTATATAGGCAGGTATGCGTGTATATATGTATGTGTATATATTGGTTTGTTGTATATGTACAAAATAAAAGGTTATCATCATCATCATCATCATCATCATCAAATAGACTGATTAGATATAGCAACTTTGATTCTGCGTGCTGATGGTAATTCTTACGGCTTTCTGATGGTAATTCTTACGGCTTTCTGATGTGTACTACAGTATATGCTTTTTTTATTACTGATATATGCAGTCTACCAAGTATGTAATTAAGAACAATGGGCTACATTTTAGCTAGTCTGGAGAGTGCAGCTCTCGCCTTCTTTACTGCATTTTATTACAGCTGTTTATTTGCCTTCTTCTTTGCATGACTTTAGACAAATTCCTCAGTATTAACTGCGGCAAAAACAAGAAAGCGGAGTGTCTGTGTGCATGTACTTTGTTTTGGGAATGGACTGGGGAGATAGTGTTTTTACAGCATGGTGGAGAGCCTGGCTTTTGTAACGATCAGATTAAGCCCAAACTTTAAACAAAACCGGGGCGGCTGCAGCAAGTCACTGGGGACCTGAGGGAAAGCAGAAGGCCCACTAAAAGAATTAAAGCCCTGTAAATTTGGCATAAATTGAGGCAAGAGTGCGACCCTTCCCTGGCCTTTTAATTGCAGGATCACCTCTAATTACCATCCTTATCAGCCTAAGGCCATCCTGTGACACTTTTACTGATCCTGATGCCTGTATCAGAGAATGACTGTGGGATCAACTAAAGAAACCGTTAAACTCACTCATCGCAACTCATTACCAGAAAGGAGTAGGACAAAAAGGAGCAGAGGGGGCAGCTTTTAACAGCATTTATTTGTACTGTGATGAACCATCCTTTTGTGTCATGGTCTATGCTTCCTGGGAGAGGCTCTAGCTGACCACAACCATGTATTCAATACGCCTTTCAAGAGCAAGGTTTTCTGCATGCATATGTATGTGTGTGTGCAGCTTATTTACTTAGAGGCTGGCTCAGGACTGTGGCTCCCAAAATGTGGCTTGTTTGCTGGTGTTGCATGGAGAGGGGACACCAGGCACCAGGAGATGAGCAGGGGGGGCGACATGGTGAAGAATTCCACAACCCATCCTTCTGAGAAGCCCCGGACCCATGCAGCGAGCCCTCAAACCAGCCCTGCCAGCTCTCCAGACCCCAGTCCTGCCGCAACACCTTGGATCCATGCAGTGCAGCCTCAAGCCACCTGTGCCAGCCTGCTGGACCCCCATCCTGCCACAGCGCCCCAGACCCATGCAACGCGCCCTCAAACTGCCCCAGCCAGCCCACCAGACCCCCATCCTGCCACAACGCCCCAAACCCATGTGGCACGCCCTCAACCCACCCCTGCCAAACCGCTGGACCCCCATCTGAGATGTCGGCGAAATGGGAGGGTGAGAGATCCCTAGGACCCCCACTGCTCACGGCCAGTGAGGGCTCTTAGCTTGCCAACGGTGAATAACCCTGCCTGTAGCCTATGCCAGGTAACACAGAATACACCTAAGTCACAAAATTGCATATTATGGGCAACGGGTTACTTAAGTTTCTTGGTAAGTTGCAGATATTCCTGCTCAAAGGCTGTCCTTGTACAAAGCTATATAAACTCTTGCCTACATCCGTTGACCTATACTTCAAACCACAATTTTTTGTAGTGGTGATTTAACTTGCCTTTTATTTGCTTTCTGGTCAGCATTTATTATTTATAAGTCAGGGAACTTTTAAAACTGCTTTTATTTTATTGCAAACTACATTAAAGGGATTTAAAAAAAAAACGAAGACAGACACCATTCCTGTTAATCACTTCAAAGCTGCTTTTCCAAGCTCTAGAAGACAGGGCTTGAATTGATGAGCTTCTCCCTTAAAATATCCTGTAAAAAGAGGTATAATTGTTGCTTTGGATAAAAATATCTATCGCTTCCCTATGACACTTGCCTTTCCATCACAACATTGTTAGATGATGCTAATCTCCTACCTAGACAACTGCAATTCCCTTCAAACTGGCCTTCCAGAATGTGAAGCAAAAGCAGATAATAGAGAAAGAAATGGTCATGCAGGTTAAGGAAATCAATTATTTCTGCTAACACAAACTGGATGACACTCCCCAGCTAAACAATAAACAGGATGTAGAGCTATGTACTGTCAATGAAACTGCTTGCAATGACCCTGACCATGTCACGCCCTTGTTTTATTTCCCACGCCTCTCCCATTGGCTAGTGCCCCTGCCCCCACTCCAATCCACACCCCTGCAAAAGTAATGCAGAAATTCCTAGCTATCAGCCAAGGTCACTGTTGTTTGTGTCCTGTCAGCCTTCTATAAACTCTCACTCAACGTGGACCGACATCGTCCGCGTCGCTATTTGCTACTGTGGTCTGCGTGAGTAGCACTGCTGACCTCATGACAAGCATACTTTTGGTACCAGTTGAGTTTGCTTCAGGATTCTAAGAATATAAGGCCCCTCCTTTGCACATGATGGCCTTTATGCCTGGCAGGGACAGGCTGACTCCTAGCCAAACCTCCCATGTTCTTCAAGGGTAAACAGGAGATGTAGTTATCAAAGTCCTTGACTTGCGGCTTATGACGTCATCTGTCTCTACATCTATGTAAGAGATACTTAGTTTCCAACAGCTCATTAAATGTTCAGTGAATAATGGGCAAAATATAAACCTGAGCTGTACATGGATAAAATGACCCTGTCAGGTGACTGTGAAGCAAACATCTAACTGTGGGTCTGATGGAAAACAGGCTGACTTGGTGTAGATGAGAAAGGGAAAATGAGGATACTGCTTATATTGCTCCGATGTATAATTATCTTCCCATATATGAACTGTCTGGTTTAAGAGCAATCTATCATTCCATAAAGACCTCATTAAAGACCCCAGTACACATTAACCCCTCATGTTATACAACAAGCCTTACTTCTCAATTTTTGATTGCCAGATAAGGGATTATACATTCTAATCCTTCACCAACAGTTCCATCCTCTTGACCTGACTAGAGCTGCATTAACAAACAGTCCAGCCCAGCACATGACCTTCTCCCAGAGGTCACATAAACATTAATCCCAATTTCCCAGTATTTCCGCCTCCCTCCTCCCTAGGACTCACAACAGGTTAATTAGAGGAGGTGCATATATGGTATACGGCACGCATGCTGCACGACATCTTACACGAATACTAGAATAAAACCATGCTGTTGGATAAAACTAAAACCCAAAGTCTTAAAGTACAATGGAAGCTTATATTAAAATGTTAATATTTAAATATTCTCTGTATGGATACATGCTTCCATTTACATGTGTTATGATTACCTTTAGTATAATATAAAAAGTTATTGGGTAATAATTTGGTCTACATGTCTAAATATGTATAAAAAATTTAACTCTGAAAATTACTTTCTAAAACTTATAATAATATTTTTACAAAATGTGTTTTTGCCTCCCAGTTTTGAGTCTTTTGTGCCTAGAAGTTTTTCATGCCAGAATATGTGTAACTCTGTCCATTATGATGAATGGTAAAGATAACATGTTCTATTACATATTAAAATAAAAATCTCTGACTACCTGTCTAGGCATGGCAGTTTCCCTCTATCCATTTCCTGTACCCACTTATCTTAAGCAAGGTATTGGGGATCCAGAGCCTATCCCAGAAGCTATGGGCAAAAGGCAGGCAATAGTGCACGACGGGGCATCAACCCATTGCCGGGAAAACACATGCTCCATTCACACACACAATTTACACCTACAGACAACTTGGAAACTCCAATTCACCTTTTTTGGACAATTTACCTTTTTGGGGGAAAGTGGAGAACCTGGAAGAAACCCCATAACGACACTGGGAGAACATGCAAACTCCACACACATAGAGCTGGGGCGGAGACTCAAACCCTGATACCTGATGCAACAGCGCTAACCACGCCTGTGCTGCCCCAACCATCATTTCATATTTGGAAGTTATACAATACTGGAAAAGGGCGTTTATCATGAGACTGAAGCAAGACAGAACTGGCTCCAATGGGCCTGATTATATATATCAGGTGTGTTAAATTAGGGCCGCACCTAAGCTCTACAGGGTGGGAGATCTCCAGGAGCAAGAATGAACAGCCCTGACTTAAGTGCCTGTTTTTCTTGTTGAGCAAATATTGTTTGACATAATGTCTGTGTTCGTCCACGAATCTGCGGCAAGACGGGGATTAGCCCTTGTTGGTTGCAATCTCGCTATGTGTCATGACAGAAATGGGGGTTTTCAACCACCGAAAGCATCATTCTCATCACCTTGTGTGACCTTGTGCTCCTGTCTGTTACTCCTCATGTGTTTGTGGGCCTGTGTGGGTGAATGTGAGGGAGGCGAAAGGCGTTCGGCATCACTGCCTCTCCTTTTCCACGTTTGGAATACCTAACCAAGCGGAATATCTAATTCTTGTAAGACACTTTGCAAAATGACATTTTACAAGACCTTATTACTGTTTGTAGTAGGAGTTTAGTGCTGCAGTCCTTAAGCGAATTACCTAACAGTTAATGAAGGCATGTAAAGGAACTCCTTGAAAAAATAATGACCTAGATAAAATAACAATTAAGCATAGCTGAAAACCAATACACTATGTAAGGCTTGGAAAGTTGATGCCCAATTCTGACCAAACATCCATGGAAACAGTGGAAAAATCTTCAATCAAATATTAACTTTATTTTTCTTGTTTTTACTTTCTGGCCAGAATCTTCAGGGTTGATTAACCAGGAATAAATAAACAAAGTGACATCTGTGCCTGGTGCTCATCTGCCATGGAGCATGAGTATTCCTGCAAACAACAACCACTGCGACAACCATTGCTTACAGATTGATTGCAGCCTGCATTATGCAGAAAGTGGAGATCTGCAATTCTTAAGCATCTTCAGAAAAAGTAACCCTTTGATGTCCCTTATATGGGGATTTAAAATTACTGTGAGATCACTGACCAAGATATTTGATTGGGGGGGTGTGGTGGTGCAGTGGTTAGCATTGTCGTCTCACACCTCTGGGACCAGCCTTCCGCCGTGGCTCCCTGCGTGTGGAGTTTGCATGGTCTCCCTGGGTCATCGTTGGGTTTCTTCTGGGTTCTCCGGTTTCCCCCAAAAGTCCAAAAATCGATAGGAGAGATAGATACTTTATTAATCCTGAAGGAAATTTACGAAGGTTAATTGGATATGCTGCGGGTAACTGGATTTCCCAAATTGCACATAGGTGTGAATAAGATAAGCAGGTATAGAAAATGGATGGAGATATTTGACTGATACTCTATTTAAAATAAAAAAAACCTCTGATATGAATAATGCTCCATCAACTTAAAGATGGATCCACAGTTGCTATTGCAGCACTTAGGTTGCCAGTAGACATAATGGCATGCATAGGGAGGACACTCAGCACTTGGATTTACAGTGGAAGCCTGGGAGAACAGCCAGTGTCACTTGGCTGGAGATCTTTATTGCTGCCAGGGCATAAAACAGAGGGCATATACTGTGATCACACTCCCTGTGGTCGTCTGAGCGAACACAGCAGCAGATGTATAGGGAGCTAATTGCAATGACATTGTCAGCACTGCATACACAGTGCTCCAGGGAATTTTTTTCTTTCTTAGAAACACTGCGAACCGGTGTGACAAGAGAAACAGACAGACATCAAGCAGTTTACCCACCTGAGGGAGAGCTCCATCTGGTGTGGGAATGCAAGCCTGGAAACGCAACTTGGCAGATAATTTGGGAAATCAGTGAATCAGTAATGAATTGCTACATATAACCATCACAACTGTGCACCTATGCTGTACCTGCTTGTTCTATTATGGTCTGTTAAACATGTTAATAAATTACAATGATACATTACAATGCCACTTTGTGTATAGAATGTTTATCTCTAGTGCCATTTAGCCCCACTCTACCCATGGATAAGATTACCATGTAACCTCTGGTGATGGATACTGGTGACACGATGTTCCCTACCTGCCTTAATTTAATGGCTGGATTATGTGTCAACATTTACATGTACCCACCTTGTTCAGCATGATTTGGGCTAGACCTGGTTGCATTTAAATCGTATCCACCTATTCTTGCTGTCCTGTATCTGGGTCGCAACTGTGCATCAGTCAGGATATCCCTTAAGGAACAAACTGAAGGTAGGGTTGCTAGTTAAGGAAGAGAGCTTGGACCCAAATGTGCATGGTTTCAAGGCCCAGGTGGTACCATACTGCTGGACCATTGATCCTAGATCTGTTCTGAGGTATGCATGGGTTGAGTGAGCAGCTCAATGTTATTCTGGGCAAACAATCTGTTGTGCAGCAACATTAAATACCAAACAGTTACTCTTGAAACCACAAAATGACAAAAGGAGCAGTGGAAAATCATTCCTGCTGCACAGTCAATTTAATCCTCAAACAAAGCCTTGCATGAGGCAATAAAAGCCCCCCAGTGGGCGATTAACTTCCACTAATTGTTTTATAATGGTAATCCACCAGAACAATGTCTTAAGCCTATCAGACCTCAATGCAAGCCCATTTCGTTGCTTGGTGTGGTTCATCGAGACTTGCACAAACGAAGCCCAAAGCATTATTCCCTGCATATTTTGACAAAAACAGAAACTGAAACAAAATCAGAAGCAGAAATCAGAGCCTGATGCCCTGTTGATCGAATGCATGCAAAACATCCATCCATCTTCTGTACCTGCTTGTTCTATTCAGGGTCAGAGGGATTTGGAGCCTAGGCAGGGAATAACCCATGATAGGGGCACCAACCAATCACAGGGCACACACACCATTCACACCAGTGGACAATTTGGTGACTCCAATTCACCTGAAGCGGGGAAACCTGGGTACCTGGATGAAACTCCATGGTGACATAGGGAGAACATGCAAACTCCACATTCATGGAGCCAGGGTGGAGGTTGGAGTGCTGGTCCCAGAGGTGTGAGGTAACAGTGCTAACCACAGCATCACCATGCTGCCCCACCTGCAAAATATATACTATGTATATGATGTACTATACAGAATCCCTGTATTCATTGCTGTATATTCACATGTTGACTAGATTTAACATCTTAAATTTTTTTTGGCTATAACCTGTAAGCAAATTAACTTGCAAAAAGTTAATCTGATATCTCTAATAAAAGAGACGCTGAACATGAAGAAGTTGTCTTTGGAGAAACTTGAGGTCAATAAAAAAATGTGTATTGTCTTGATGTATAGCAGACTGTGTGTAATATGTTACTATTCCACAAATACATTTTATTGATATGAGCCAAGCATTGTAAATGGTCATTTATTTCCATTCCTTCCGCATTTCAAGTCATCAGCTTCAGGTCAGACTCTCTAAAGCAAGGAAGCAATAACTCAATAAATAATGTGAATATTAATACTGCATATTTATAAGGACACACATTTAAAATAAAGCCAGCATTTACAGGAAATTTACAGGCAAGCGGGTGAGAAGAAGGAGGGCAGTTCACAGTGATGATCCCTGGTCCCTCTTAATGGACACATTCATCTTCATATATGTATTTATGTACCATTGATCATGTTTGGCTTTAAAACAATGCAAAAAATATAGAACTGATCTCTGGTCTGTTACACAGAGTCCATCCACACTCACGCACACAGAGCATTATATAATTGAATCCCTTTATCAGTAAAAATCACATTCTGCTGTCAGACAGACCACCTATTGAGCAGCATGGTCACATGGTCACATGTATACCCAGGACAGAAAAATACCAAGAATGCAATGAATGCTGGTACTGTAGAGACATAATGGCCACACTACTGCAGAAGAAGTTGGAATTTATTTTGGTACAAAAGTGTCTTCCAAATGTCTCAAAATCAGTTCATCATTTTGCACTTCAGTTTCAAGGGAGAATTACTTCTGTTCTCAGGCCCCAACTACAGAGAAATCAGAAAAATATACAAAATGTTCACAGTTACTGCAGACAATGCAGACTTTGGCCTTACAATACATACAAAGCAAGTAGATAAAGTTGGTTCTTATGCATCTAACTTTCAGTAGGAAAAGTTTAGTTTTAGTGCCCTTTGAGTAAGTCATGCAAAGTGAACGGACAAAAATGTGGAATGGGAGGTACTACTGAATAGACTCTTGCCCCCCCCCAAGAAAATCC
The DNA here is from genome assembly GCA_026781065.1 of Mormyrops boulengeri. NCBI lineage: Eukaryota > Metazoa > Chordata > Actinopteri > Osteoglossiformes > Mormyridae > Mormyrops > Mormyrops boulengeri. The sequence continues at coordinate 26,370,349 of JAODLD010000136.1, forward strand.
TGAGACTGGGGTAAAGGCAGCATGCGTTTTTAGGTGTGGTCCCGCCAGTTGGCGTGCTTGGAGGCCTTGCAGGAGTGAACATCGGCTACTTCCTCACAGTCCTTGCACTCTACTGAGCAGCACCAGCGGAATTTGCACTCGCACCGGGTGATGCGCCGCACGCGCATCGTGTCATATCCCCGGCCGCAGCACATGATCTCGCAGCCGTCCGGCCCATGTGACGACTTGTTGCAGATGCGTCCCGCTGTGCCCAAGGAGCCTAGGGCAGGGATAGTTTGAAGAGATTGGAGAAATGAGCCAACTTTAGTAAACTTGCCTGCATACTATGGCAATGCCTTTTAGCTGTCATTCGATCCATTTTCCATGCTACCAACCAGATAGCTGATTACAAATCCCAGCATATCCCCCACGTCCAAAAACATCCTTATTTTGTCCATTTTGATCATTGACCCACCTGCCACTTTATCCATACGGCAGTAGTCAGGAGAGCTCTCCACATAAACCAGATCACTCTTGGTCACCTTCCTGAGGGCTTTCTTGGGAACTGCAAATCCCGTGCCGTCCTGGTTCATCGTGACCTCGATGGCTGTGTTGTATTTCTTCCGGAGGTAGTCTCCAGTCTTCCGGAAGTCGGACATAGCTAACCAGCATGTCCGGAGTTCACACGAGCCGCTGATCCCATGACACTTGCACTCTAGTTTCATAAACCGCTTCACAGCCTGTGGAAGGAAAGAGTCACTGTAGGATAGAATCAATGTAGCATGTAAAGGACTGAACCTGTGAAGGATTTCTTTCCAGCACAGTTGTGAATGTAGCATGTAAAGGACTGAACCTGTGAAGGATTTCTTTCCAGCACAGTTGTGAATGTAGCATGTAAAGGACTGA
>JAODLD010000136.1:26371333-26388898 GCA_026781065.1 Mormyrops boulengeri
ACCTGTGAAGGATTTCTTTCCAGCACAGTTGTGAATGTAGCATGACTTCAGTGCTTATGTTCAGATCTTATGTTGCATTTCTTCTCCTTGAAAGGTCTAGCTTCTTGCTTTGTTAGAAGTTGTCATGTAGCTCCTGCACCAATGCTGATTACATTCGTACCTGGGCATTCATTGGAAGCTCAGCCTAGCTGCAACTAATGTGTAGTTGACTTCTTCATGCCACGTATTTTTGCAATGTGCTATTTGCCTCACTTGGATGTTGCTTTAGACCAGGGTTCCCAAATTCCAGCTCTTGAGGGCCAGAGTCCAACACAGTTTGCAGATTTACCTGCTCTGACACACCTTAATCAGCTAATGGCCAGATTTAATAGATGTGTTTCATTCATATATTCTTTTCTTTTTGTCAGTGAATCTAATACAATAGAAAAATATAATACAATACATAATAATTTTACACCAGTGCAATAGGTACAGTAGTGCTATATCCTATTTAGGGGGACTTCGAGCCTGTCTTTCCCCTAAAAAAGTCATTCCCTAATCCATGAGATCCCATAAGATTTTGTGATCTCTTCTGAGTGAGAAGTGGCTTCCAAGTGGCAGCATTATCGTAAATAATCTGCAACCTCTGCTCTATCTCCTCCCCTTCATTTGAAATTTCTTGGTTTGAACCAAACATAGCGTGATGCTTTCTAGAACCTTTGATCTGAAGTATTTGAGGAATTATTATGCCTGTTGGTCACCAGTTCTCTAATACATATGCTACCTGTTCTGCATAGCCAGCTAGCTAGCGTTAAATACTTTGCTACCACTCACCATTCTTCCACAGCGGTTGTTGTGTAGGTTCATCAGGGCACGGGCGTCCCTGACTGTCTTCTCCCTGGCGTCCACAAAGGCCTTGGCGAACTTGATCCCAAAGTCAACATGATCGCTACAGCCACCCCAGTCGAAGTCGCCCCTGTCATCCCTGGCCCGGCCTCGCTTATGAGGGTCACAGTTGCAGATCTTGAGCTCCCCCTGGCTGCAAGCCCGGGTAATTGCGTAAACAACTCCGGCTGACGAGATGGCGTAAACAAATGCTGCTTCCCGGCTGCCTACAGCATAGGGTGAGAAAGCTAAAGTATGAAAAGATTCAGACTCGATGTATGCCGACTGTACTTGATGTGTTGTGTATTTTTAGTGTAGAATTCTAACTGTGAAAAAATAATGGTGTGACTTGGTGTGCTACATTGGACAGGTCACATTATGCTTGTTTTATGCAGTGACAGCCCCTTACTGCTGTCACAATGTCACACTGCATGTCGTCAACCATTCTGTATGTTTATGTGTTTCAAAGAAAATGTGAGCTACTGTCCTCTTACATCTCTGCTGTGGATGGAAGATGGTAAATGATTACAAATTCAGCAATTTTGTTTCCCGTTTTCGTCATCACCAAAAGTTTCGTGGCATAAAAAAAATGCTTCTCCCGGTCTCATAATTTTCATGAAGCATCAGCTAAAATACAGTCCAAGGTTTCAAACTCAGCCAATGGCTACTGGAGATTTTCATAGAGCATGGATGCCAGGATGGTTTTTGTGTTGGTGTGAACTAAAAGCTAGATTTGTTTATTATTTACAAATGTAAGCACGTAAACCCAAGCCAGTAGCCCGCACTTCAAAGAACAATTGAGTTTCCTCGATTGGGATGTTTTGCCTCTCAAAAAAATTCCAGCAGCACTCACTGCGCAGCATGATGCGGCCAAAGACACTGTGATCGCGGTCTAGCGTGCTGCAGTTCCAGCGGTGGTGCCGGAACTGGTGCTGACACTCGCGGATCCACTCGCCAGCGCCCTCGCCCACCGACCGCATCAGGTCCGGATGCTGCTGGCACAGCTGTCGCTGCTTGTTCACCAGGCCTGGGATGTTGTCACAGATAACCCGCACCCCCAGTGCTCCGATGTACCTGCAGAGCGGCACCAAATGTGGGTGTAAAAGTGCCTGAAAAGAAACCATGATGCTGTGTTTTTATACAATAGGGCTCGAAGTTATATTCTGTATGCATGCTAAATGTGTACTATTGCAGTTAAAAATGGACTAATCATTATTGTGATAAATTACTGTTACATTAATATACTATATTATTATTACTGAGAGAATTTATACAAAGTAGCTTATACAGCTTTCAGATTTTCCATTTCCCATTTGCAGGGATTTTTTTCTAATAAATGTTCAGTTTTTATTTGATGTACAAATGTAAGCACGTAAAGCCTAGCCAGTAGCCCACAAAGAACAAATGGGTTACATAGCATACTGCTATGTAATGTAGTGATTGAAAATGTAATGATTTCCCCTGTGAAGTACACAGACTATACTCCCAGTACACACTGTGTACATAGACCTCCAGCTCAATGTTTGGAAATCGCAGTGAGGAGAATAATTAGTATTATATATTAACCATACATAATGGTCCATTGAACAGAGAGGGTAACAGATGACCAACAAAATAGATAACCACTGAGGCTTTCAGTCAAAAGCTTGATACATTCTGACCCATCTCCATCAGTGTTTCCCAATCCGGTCCTTGGGGACCCATAGTTGGTCCACGTTTTTGCTCCCTGCAAGCTCCCTGCCAGACAGTGACAATCCACATTTTTGCTCCCTCCCAACTCCCGATAGGGATTGGGAAAAATTGATTTACATATCTGGATATTTTTTATGAGGGTTATATAAGTTATGTGTTTTGCTGATGGGGTGTAGACTACAGCCTCCCTAGAGGTGACAACTGTAACATTGAGAGACCTCCTCTGTACTCACTACACTGCGCCCTGTGACTGAGACTGGTCTGATTCATGGTAGACATCCCGTCATCGGCTATGATAGAAAAACTGTTTCCACTCCACTTATGGCACTCTGTGTCCCATTCCTTCAAAATCTCATCTGGCAGTCATGCTACACAGAGACAGCATGTTTATGCTCACGTTGGATTTAAACGACCAGAGATTTGCCCAGCTCGCTCGCGGCTGGAAGCCTGTGCTGTCAGCCCAGGACACTTTGCTTATCTAAACCATCGTAAAGATAAGTACAGTGCTCCAACCCTGTAAATTATGATGAGAGAAATATCCCGCTGGCCAAAGTAATGACAGCGCAGTACACAGAATAATTGCAAAATACAGTTTATTTCCAGAATCAGTACAAAAACAACTTGTTTATTTTAGTTCAAAATTTTATGTGCGGTAACTCGATCTCCTTTCACTATTTTCATGTCTCTCAATGTGCTGGGGGTAGGGTCACAGGGCAATCCAAAGAACTAAGGCCACTGCGGTAGAGAAAAACACTTCACTACAATGAATAAACTGTCTTAAACTTTCCTGATAGAGCAAAGAGTACTACACAACAAGAATGCCATACACAACAGGCATTTTTCTTAAATAACACACTGTAGCAGAAATTTCACCTTTTTTCTATCAAAGCACAAAAGCAGACACTGAACCTGAAACTTCTCCCTATATTTAGAAAAAATTATTATATCTTAGTTGTTATTATCAGAACATGATGATTGCTATGTGATGATTGTTGTAAATCAGTTGATATAAAAGGAGTTGAAATGAAAAGAGATAAAAATCTATGGGGGAATATTTCAAAATGAACAATCTGAAATCAAAGTATAGAAAGAGGTTCTGACTCAAGGTCTGAGGGAGAGAGAACTGTGCAAGGTTGGGATGGCTTAACTCTATATATCCATGGCTCTACAGCTGGGGTGGGCAATCGTATCGGCAAAGGGCCGCTGTGTATGCGGATTTTCGGTGCAGCTCCCTAATTAGATTACTAATTAAAGGACAGATTGATTGAAGAGTCCTCACACCTGGGACCGAACAGCTGACCTAAAGGTGATCTCAATAACCTGCACACGCACTAGCCCTTTGTGGATAAGATTAGCCCACCCCTCTTCTACAGTCTTAGCCTTAGCACTGAGGCTAGTCAATGCTAAGGCTAATTGTCTGTAATAGACTACTAAGTCTGACTGATACTAGGACCCTTCCCGTCTGGTTTTACATAATATTTAACACCATTTCATAACAATGTCAAACACATTGCACTGACATCCCTTGTTAGCTTCATTTATCAGTTAACATGAAATAAATAACTGTAAAATCAGCAGTATCCATTGGATTTTCCTTTGTTTTTTCATGAAGAAAATGCTAAAAGAAGTGCTGGGCTGTACTTTGCATCAAGAGAAGCTTCTGTTTTGAGTGTTTATGTTGATCCATTTATTATTTACAGGTGGGAACAACATTTACTGCAGGTTTACCTTGACATTATACAGGCCTTGCACCGTTAAAACACCTCTTTGTCAATCAATATATTATAATATATAAAATATATTATATTTAAAACCAAAAAGGACCATTGGAAGCTACCTATAATAATAATAGAATATAATAAAGGACACAGCATGTATACTGAACAATTCACTGTGCTTCCTGTGAGATGTCACAATCTCCGCATGACCATGAGTTACATTTTTTAGTTTTATTATAGGAAGCATATTCTATATTGGTGCATGGTTACGATTAAAAGCCTGTTACAGTGAGTATGGCACACATTATTCTTTAGGCATTTATACGTAATAAAATTCTGAAGCCAACACGTTTAAATGCCAAAGGTGTAACATTTTCAGCTGCTGTGATACCTTATTAATGTCCAAACAAAACAACCGTTTCAACAGAAATATTGCATAAAAGTTTATAACAAAATCATAAAAAATACACTGTATAGGACAGAACGCGTGACAAGAGGAGTTTTTGACAACTTGCTTTTCTTTAGAACGCCAAGAACAATCCAAGCAACAGAACATACGACACGACAAACATTATAAGACACACAAAAATCACTGTCTTTAATGCCGTAATGCTTCTAAAAATACGTGCACCTCTTTTTCTTCTTTTTCAGTGGGCCTTTAACGTGGGAATCGCTGAGCACATTTGATAAAGTTTTGTTGTTTTTCAAGATATGAAAGTGTTTATTAATATTACACTGAACCGAAACATTTCCTTTTTCAGAAATATGCACGAAAAGCAACCGATTCCTGAATACTCGTATAATTAACCATGATATCGATATCACGTTTGTTTCTGTCTCCTGTAAATACTGTTTGTCCTAATTAATTTCTTATACCGGCAACGATCTTCTGTCATCATGAGTTATTTCGATTGTACTGATCGAGTGTTTCAGCTAAATAGTTTTAAATCGTCTAAAACAGCAGCTCAATTAGGCCCAAGTGCTAGTAGCCCAGTTGCATCTAATTAATAAAAATCAAAACATCTTGCCATTTGCGCACGTTTCCCCGCATACTAAATACATGTTTATGGATTTAATTTAAATACGTGTAAATATGTTGCACTTACTCTTACATTGTTCTGTCATTTATTGGTATTATGAAATAAATATCCAGGATATGCGTTGATATCTTTAATATATTTTATGTCTATTAATGTCTATTATGGAAAATAAATACATTTAATGAATTACTCGGAAATATAACATTAATCAGACATGTTTTGTTTAACTGGGGGGACGAATTTTCCGCCTCAGTAATGCAGTTAACACCGTATATTCATTGCTAATTGATTATTAATAGTCCTTGACTGGTCTGCATGTAATTTATTCTATTCAAAAGTGACTGTGAATAAAATACTCACCACCAAGAAGAGTCCACTCTTGGAGTTAAAAGGAGTAGGAGTAAAATAAAGGCGAAGCACGGCCTGAAGTAGGCACTCGAGCTGTCCGAGGAAGGTGAGCCTTTTCTAGACAGATGTATCAGTCCCACATCTGCTCTAGATACAGCGGCTCTGCGGTGAGTCCGTGAAGTACTCTGAATCCTACATAAACTAAACATTTTCTGCTTGCCTAAGTATCAAAGGACGGTGCGAAAAAAAAGATATATAGTAAATTTATTACTGTTGATTACGAGTTAAGCAATGTATTACAATTAGCTATATTTGTTACATACAGACGAGTTCCAAGTGCATTTCAAAGCTGCGCAATTTGATTAATTTATTACATGATCGGTTCATCGAATCGACCTTTGTTATACAACGTAATCCAAAGAGTGCCTGAACACTCAAAGCAAAGCTGACAATTCAAGTCAAGGGATCCGCTCTGGAGATGTAATTTATCACGTGTATCAAGAAGGAAGGCTAGTTTGATGTGCGCTCTCTCCTCTCGAAGTAAATCCAGTACTCCGCAAGTGACTGGCCAGATACGTTGCTTTCGTTCACATTACGCATTGTTTCAGAAGTGAATTCCGTTTGGTCATTTGTTTACACTTCCTAGCCTTTGTTTATCCTATTCTCCTTTTCATAATTATTAGCAGCTATCAGTCCAAAATAAGAACAACTTGACTGTTTAGACAAAACATTAACATAGCAGAGGGGAAATGCGGACAATTCCTATTGCCTCTCGTTCTCTTACTGGGCAGTATCAGCGACTGATGAGTGTGGCTGTTGTGTGGGATGCACTCCTCTCAAGCTGAGAGGTACTGCGGAGATGAAAGACTGCGCCAAATCACCTGTCGAAATTACTCTTAAACAGTAACACGACATGCAAAATCTAACATATAGTACGGCACAATGTAAAATATACAAGAAAATTAAATAAATACAAACTAGCTATAAGACAATGAATTACAACACACTGCATAATAAATGTGACGAAATAAAATGGCATTCCTTTACATGCTAAGACATCGCAAACACTGATTTCAGTAAACGTGATTAGTGTCACGTTTCATTAGTGTCCTATCAATTATTAATTATTCCGATTTACATTATTGTGGCTTTTTACATGGTTTTTGTAATTGTCAGTTGATATTATCATTACTTTGTGAATAACAATAATTTAACAATGATATCACAGAAAATAAGACAAATTTGAAGCTAAAAAATGTGAAATATATTTAACTGACATGCTTTTAATCTCTAGCCATTGGTAATTGGCAGTTAAATGATGGAGTGATCCTAAAATTGATTAAGTTCTAGTAAGAAAGCAAAAATAATACCCATAAATCCTATTCTATAGACGCCACTAGACCTTACAGTTGCAGGGTTCTATTTAACAAGTTATGAAACAACTTTCAAGTAATAATGGGTTTGTATCCATCAAAATACAAACAACCATCAAAACATGTAATATGGAAACAGACTGTTCATACTAGTAAAGGTCCATTTGCGACAGAAATTCCGAAACCCTATAATTACAATGTTTTGTTTTATTAAGATGACTGGAATACATGTATCAAGCTTCAGAATATCTGCAGTACTCGTTACAAATTGCATTCAAACGGAACTTTATAATAAGACATTTATTACAATTTGTATTGTGTTAATAAGCCGCATGTAACCAATATTTAATAGACTGCTTTCTTCAATAAGACATGACACTTACATCGTTTATTAACTCGCTGCTTGATCAATTAACTCCACAGCCAGGAGATACGGAATGCTATGAAAGCTTAGTTACCTCACATTTTGACACACGCTGCTCGAAAACATCTTCCTTCTCTGACTGGTCACAGCAGTCTTATAATAAGTGCTGAACTGACAAAATTACACTCTTTGGCAACATCGAACCGTTTTTGGAGCCCACACATTTTTAGAATTTCCATTACTTCTATCCCATGCTTCAAGGTTGACCAAATTAAAATTTCTGTATGATTTTATGATTACATTAGAAATCAAGTCTATGTATTTTCCCCTTGTATAGTCCAGAATTCCCCGTTTTGCTTTGCAAAAAATGATTCCGATGCCTGTTTTGATATTATCATTCATGCAGAGAAAATATGGCAATTGCATGCCTCATAGAAATAGCATCTTAAGCTTCATTTATAAATGGGTAACCATAACAAATTGTATATAAACAATAACTAAAAACATGGAATGAAGGTTTTATTGCGACAGCTTGACGAATTAGGAATTTTAACGTTCTCCTCTAAACAGCTCCAACATTTTCCTGTAATTTTACCCATACACAAAACTGCACCCTGATAGCAATTTCCTGAGAAAATGTGCAATATCTCATAACTGAATCAAATGATGGAAACATAATCTAATCATTTTAACGACAATGCTAGCAGAAAACTCACAGAAAATTAAAACCTTCTGGCAGCAAATGAATGTCCAAAGGCAAATGTAAGATACTACATGCTAAACCTGTACACAGTCTCCTTGCTCATATAGAAATAATAATTCAGTACATTTTTAGGAGGCTTTTTTTTCAGAAACAACTGAATACAAGACAATAATTCCACTCGGTTAAATGTTTACAGACCCTTAGTTTTGATAAATGGAATATTGTGTTTTAAACCCAGGTTTTTAAGTTTGGCCATCTTGAGAGTTGACTAATAATTCATTGAGGTACCAAACCTCTATAGGAGGAATGGAGAAAATCACAAGAAAAAACAATATTACATAAATTGTTTTCGTTGTATCAAAACATATTTAGTAAACATTACATAACATGATATAAGCAAGTCAAAGCTAACGCGAACAAAGTATGTCAGGGTGTGTACATGCTGGCAAACAATATTCTTGTCCCTTGTGTGTTTGACTTGGTCTTTCAATAGAGCGACATTAACTAGGTGCTTCATTAAAGGCTTCTCAGGCCAAAGGTTGAATTTGTGTCTCCTACTGTATATTTCTTCTCTGCATCTCACATGTATAATGAAGAAAAGAATAGAAAATGACAATGGCTGTTTGAGTTTCATTACAGTTTTTAATGCCTATTATGGTATGTTTGAGAAGCAGAAGACACCACTAAAGTCGGATGAACTTCATAAGACCTGAGATTATTTTAGGTGCAACAAACAGCCCAAATGACATTCATGGAAAATGATACAAAGCAATTTATTGAAAAAGACAACCGGCCCCTTCTTTCAATATCCACTGTGACACAAAAGTTGAAATGGATAAAACTGACATGTTCAAAGTGCTCAAAGATATGAATTCACATTGCAACATGATGTCGAAATGAGATACAATCAGGGCTGTGATTAGAGAGTTTGGACCCCATAAAAGCATATCATATTGGGCCCCCAGTCCGAGACCAATCATATTGTAAATATTTTAGGGCCGCTGTCACTCAGGGGCCCTTGGAATCATCCTAACTATCCCCCCCTTTATGGCGCCCCTGGATACAAAAAAATAAAACTGAATCTCTTGTAGGGTTTAAATAGCTTAGGAACAATGAATCTTGCATAACTTTTTAAGACCTTATGGAGGTTTTACAGTTAAAAAAGTTGAACAAACATAATAAGTTAAACAACTAACTCATAATTGTCATAAATAATGCACATTTAAATAGCACACACAGGTCACTGAGTTCTCAGTGGTGTGCTGTGTCAGCTGTAATTAGTGGCAAATAGTGCCCTGGCTGCCTTCCGGTGGTCTTCATAACTCTTCTGCACACATTGTAACACACACAACACACACCCCACAAAGTCGAGTTGTGTCAGTCTCCACAAGGCGACTAAATATGTCCCCATCAGGCGGCAAAACCTGAACAAGCATACACACTCATACAGAAAACTGCAGACTTACAGCTCTTAAACTTACAGCTCACTAGTACATAAGTAGCCTCTTCTTTCCTTTTATTTCAGCAATATAAATGTTCTAACAATAGTTATTAAAAATATGTTTAATAGTTACGTCAAATGAATGCTATAAAAATTCATGATTTTCACATTTCAGCATAAAAATAGAAACAATTTTTCTGGTTTTGTAAAAGAAAACCAAAATAAGTAAGCTACATCCAGTCTAAATCTGACATATATATACAATATATCCCCTACTTTTGTGTCTGATCAGCTACATTCTCTTTGTTACATTCATTACTGATGAAATGCACTGCGATAACAAAGTTTACAGAATTACTTTTGTCAATTACTACGATAAACAAGCTTGTAAAGTTGTGTAGCGCCTGGGTTACTTCACTTAGAACGTATTATCTTTCACCCCTCAGATCGCAATCTTGTTTTAAGAAGAGGCTTGCTGTTCAGCTCCAGACTGATGCCGCTACCATGTGTTTGTGGTTTCAGCAAGGATGCTGGGTTGCCGTAAAATGTAACACACATTTTGACCTTTACTCATGGACCTGCCACGAAAGTCTGTTTCTTTTGGCAAACATTGATACCACTAAGTTCATGTTACCTCAAATTTCCTTCTATGCTTCCATGTTTAATTTACACTTGCAGAGCATCTTTATGACATTGATTCCATTGGCTTGGACATCAGCTAAATGATACATAAAATTAATTCTAGGCCAATTTAGCTGTGGTGCATGATATTAAATAAAAAATATTACAGAGATAGTTACAAAGGTGAAAAGGTAGTTTTGAAGGTTTATCTGAATGTTTAAGCAACCTCATATCTAAGAATGTGAAATATGTACACCTTAATCATGTCATCTTTGTCTATTTTCATAGCAAAAACGGAATACAATATAGGAAAATAAACCACACTGAATATGAACTATGTGAGCTGCATAGCTTGAATAAACATATCGGTTTTGGTGATAAATATGACAATGAGTGATATTTTTCTAGGAATTTGCAAGAGTTGGAAGAAGGGGCTTATTATTGCCCCTCTTGGGCTCATCTGTGGTTTTTGGAGTAAGGGAACTGACTACATAGAAGGCGATGACAAAACACAGACAATAATCGCAATCAGCCAGGAATTCAAATTTACATTTTTGAGAAAAATGCAACATTGGTAAGGATGGGTTTCACGTAAAACATTAAAACTGAACCAGCGTGGGTCAGAAGATGACTTGCACTAGATTAGCGATAGTTGTGGCGAGCATTTAGGTTAGCGTTGTAACTGCTTGAGAGACCTTGGTCTATGGGTGATGTGGTCACCTTGGCACTATTGGAGACATGGTGCAGTCTTGACATATCTATCCACAGTTGTTTTCATCATGGACTCGGGGCATGATGGAGGCAGAATGAAGTGACGATCCACTAGTGGCTCCAAGACAGAAGGGTTTATTAGGAACCGAACTAACTGAACACACTGAGAACAAATACAAAAAAAAAATAACACAACAAAGACCACAAGGGATCAAAAATAAGAGGAAAATACCACAAACTGAATCATAAATAAACCTACACAGGAAAACAGGGAATACCGATACTAGAACTAAGGAGACAGGCAGATCAAACCACAACTACTGACTGGGGAAATGAACAAAGGCAGGCACTTAAATACACAGAAAATGAAGCCATGGAACAAGACACAGGTGAAATAACTTACAAGTAACAAGACCAGGAGCCAGGGAACCTAACAAACACTAAGGGTTAATAACACTAGGGAAGACTAGGAACATAAGGCTATGTGGAACAGAATAAAACCAGGCACAACAAGGTAAAAGAAAAGTGGAGACAAAAAGATACAATACCAAACACACAGGAAAAACTGATAATAATGTTACAAATGAGGTCGGCCTCTGGCCAGCCTCAAACTCCTGAACAGTGGGTTTATAGTCTGAGAGCAACATACTTAACCCATTGAGCTAGGTCCAGATAACTGGGAAAGTGCACTAGGCACTGATGGGCAGGGTAGGAACAGTACAGACCCTGACATGTTTTAATATGATTGGCCAGAGTTAGAGCAACGGCTGAAGCCAAAAATCTACCAAGCTTTCTTTTTAAATGATGCAAAACCGCATGCATTCCAATCATTCTTCTTTTATAATAACAAACTTTGCTTTCATACTGGAGATGTAAGTGTGGTTGCTTGCAATAATATACAGTACCAAAGGGTATTAGTAATCAGGCAGCATTGACGGACTGCGCTGTCATAACTATCATATGGATCAGGAAGTGTGCTGGTATTCCCACAGCTAATCTTCAAAGAAATGTGGTGCCTGGATGGACCAGCAACAGCCAGGGTCATATCGAAGGAATATTAAGATTTGGTTGGCTGACTTATTTCTTGGTCCACACTAGAGCCTAATCAGCAGTGTTAGGCAAACAAAAACCTCTGATAAATTGCAGCTCCATTTACAGGTTGCTTTAAGGACGGCTTTTAGTGGAACACCACAAGAAATCGAAATATTTAGCACTGATACAGCATTGTTCATTTTCATGTTCTTTGATGTTAATAATTATATCTTTCAATATACACTGATCAGCCATCACATTGAAACTCACAGACAGTGACGTGAATAGCGTTGATTATCTTGTTACAATAGCACCTGTCAAGGGTGCCATTCTATAAGTGAACTGTCAGTTCGTGAAGCTGATGTGCTGGAAGCAGGAAAAATGGCCATGCGTAAGGATCTGAGTGACTTTTACAAGGACCAAATAGTGATGGCTAGATGACTGGTTCAGAACATCTCCAAAACAGCAGGTCTTGTGAGGTGTTCTTGATATGCAGTGGTCAGCACCTATCAAAAATGGTCCAAAGAAGGCCAACTGGTGAACCAGGAACGGGGTCATGGGCACCCAAGGCTCATTGGTGTGTTTGGGGAGTGAAGGCTGGCCTGTCTGGTCCTGTCCCACAGAAGAACTACTGTAGCAAAAATTGTTGAAAACGTTAATGCTCGCTATGATAGAAAGATGCCAGAACACTCAGCTTACCGCGTGTGGGGCTGCATAGCCGTAGACTGGTCAGACTACCAATGCTGGCCCCTGTCCATCGCTGAAATGAAATGGACATTTGATCAACAGAACTGGACCATGGAAGAAGGTGACTTGGTCTGATGAGTTACGATTTCTGTCATCATTAGGATGGCCAGGTGCGTGTGCGTCATTTATCTGGTAAGAGATGGCACCAGGGCGTACCATGGGACGAAGACAAGCCGGCGGAGGCAGTGTGATGCTCTGCGTAATCTCCTGCGAAAAGTTGGGTCATGGCATCCATGTGGGTGCTGCTTTGACATGTAGCACCTACCTAAACATTGTTGCAGATCAAGTACACCCTATCATGACCATGGTATTACCCATTGGCAGTGGCCTCTTTCAGCCATTCAGCCAAATCTAGTTTGGCCTTGATTTTGTGTGTAAGTATTCAAAAATATACATGCTCCCAGTGATCCCAGTTGTTCTCAGTTCTTTTAGTTCTGGCATTAAAAAGGAATCAAATGTCAAAACTGGTTGCCAACTCTCTGTCACCCTCCATTCATTTAGTCGTGCATTTATTTAATGCTAGACAGTTTGGACATTTTTTTAAACTTAACTTGGAATCATGTCGACCATCGATTCGCAGATCTAACCTCCGTACCATGGTACTTATCTCTGGTATAGTCACGCCTTAACTAACCTGACACATCAACAGCAGACATTTTTGGCAGTTAGCTGTCAAATTTATGAGATTCAAGTCTCTTACATGGCGAAGACAAATTTTAGACCAGTCAAAAAAGAGCATCTCTTGATTGTGACCACCAAAATTAATGAAGGCTAACTTTTACAATATAGCATACAAGATCACCTACATCCCAGAAGGATCTTAAGGATTATTAATTTCAAATAGGAAAAGTAAGACCAGTTAGATGGATTCTGTAGACGCTGAGGAGCCAAATTGGAGATGATGGTTAATGGATAATCCATGATGCCTAAATCTGCATAAAAGGGCAGACAGCCACACTGAGACAGAGGTGGAGGACCATACCTGTCAAACAACTGGAGTTACAACCAAAAGGTTACAAGTTCAAGTCCAAAGAGGATTCCTGGAGTTTCTAATACATTAAGCAGCATAAATGGGTGAAGTGTGAAACAGGATAGCTGTGGAAAAAAGTCGCTATGAAATAACCTAATGGTTAGCGTATATCCCAGTGACTTTCCTCAAATGACAGAACAAGCATACTTATGGTGTGCTTGGGCATAATGACAGGGGACTGGGCTCAAAGTAAGTGCTATCGCCCATGTGTTACTAATTTAATTCTGTGGTCCTTGGTGGTCTGGAGTCTAGACAGGACCCAAAGCTCTTAAATCTCCACTTCACGCTAGTCTAATAGATACTGTGATCTCACTGTGCTCGTCCTTCCTGTTCACTGTGAATTATCTCTCAGATTTAGCATGGATGGCCATGACGCAAATAGGCGTCACAAAGAAAATCTAGTGATTTTACAGCAAGTCTTGAAGAGGACTGCTAGACCACAATATTGACACATAGTATTTGACTCAATATTGACATAGTATTTGACGACCCAAAAATGGATTTTTTGTCAATTGATAAGTCCTTGTCACCTCGCTGTCACAAAAGTCATGCAAGAAGCCTGTGGCGCTGTCACAATCAATTTAGGTGGGCACGTGACTTCCCAATATTTTGTTGAAATGTAACATAGTAATTAATTATTCAGGCAACCAATAATGTACCTACATTGTCTATGAATAACACATCGATAAACTTGCAGTAAACTTGCCGTCAGGGTAATCTGGCCGATAAGCAAGCTTCCTCCATCAAATCACATCCCTCATTCTTCCTGCCTTTTACCGATAACTCTACACATCATTAACAAGTTGTCCTATCTCAGTAACAATAAACAATATTAGCACTAACACTGCTAGAATGGTGGAATAAAGCAGGCTAAGTTAGAAGCGTCGCGCAAAAGTCAAAGGACGGGACAGGATGCAGATCAAACAGACAGGAGAGGACAGAGTTACATAGTTATAAGAACATTAAAATCTGCATCTTTTTTATTTCTTCTGTGAGGTTTTGAAATGGTGCCTACCCACAAAATTGGTTTGTGCAATTACCCCTGAAAGAAGCAACGAGGTTTTCATATGCTTGCATTTTCACAAAAATTTAGCATAAGCTCTACATAAAAGTTTGATTACATACATAGACCTCCTCATTCCTCAACTCAGAATGGAGAAAACTACTATGTAGTGAAAGGAACTTAAAACATGCAACATGTGACATGCTATTCCCATCATATATGATTTTTCTTTATAGAAATATCCAGCTCCAAGCTACAACAAAGCATATATAAAAATGAGATACAAGTCATTGATTCTGAATATATGATTTTTATTGTTTCAAAACACACCTTAATGTTGTGCCACGTCCCTGGCTCATAATTGTAGGTCATATAATTATTTACATTTCCGCAAATTTATTTCTCGGGCCCTTTTGTTTTAAGTGATGTACAAGTGAAGAAATAGCACGACAAACATATGGCTGTCGAAGCGTGAGTGCAGCTAGGCTGAGCTTCCAGTGAACGCCCAGGTACAAGTGTAAGCGGTATCAGAGTGAAAGCTATTTATTGCATTTTGAACATGGCAAGCGCTAAATGGGACCATGTAACTGAAAGACAAAGAACATTCACACCAGGAAGTATCAGACCATGGTTCTGCTAGAAGACTTTGGTTCTGGTTGCTTAGAACCTCAGTATCTATAGCATGTCATCAATATGTGCAGCAAGGACATAACTCTTTTCTTGGCAAATGTGATGACATTATCAATATTTTAAAAACTGATATTTGAATAAAAATGCTGATCTTAATAAGTTTGACTGCAAGAAAAGAAAAAAACACATTTGTACCACTTTACAAGACTACGCTTAAAAAGGACACTTGGTAAATTATTAATAGACAATTATAAACAAGTTATAGTTTTTCTTTTTAAATTAATCAGTTACTAGCATTTATAAGTGGCAAAGGGAGCCTCATTGTAAAGTGGTACCAAAAACACTTTAGCAAGTGGAAGAAGGTCAAATTCAACATGCTTGTTGTGCTTGTAATATGATCTTCCTTTTTCTTCAACACACCGTGAGAAGAGGTGAAGAATAAAAGTAAGGAGGATGAAGAGCCATACAGTTTGGAGTTTATTTAGTCAGTACCTAACCTCTTATCACCTTGCAGTGGCCCGTAAACTGTTCATTTCAGATTCCCAGCAGCTGGTTTCTCGGTGCTGTTCTGCTTTGGGGCAGATTGGCTGTAGGAGAGCTGCCCCAGGTGCTGCTGTGGGGCTTCTTAATCTGAAACAGTGAGACACGCTCCCTGGCGCCACTGCTTGATTTACAGCCTGCTGGCTCAAGCTCCACTGCGGTTAGAAACCCTGTTCTGGTGATGGCATGGGGTCTTCCTCAGCTGCACTTCATTTAAGGTAACCTTTTGTACTTTGCAGAGGACCTAGAAGAAAGCGCACCCCACCCACTAACCCACCAATGCCACCACCAGCATCCCCTTCACAGCTACATCTGCAGGCCTGATGTCTGGATCTGCTAAAATCCCTTTCGGTCCAAGGCTCTTGACAGTCTGCCTCTCAAGTTTTCATGTATTACCCCATGGAACCCCTTCGAACCCTAAACCCCTAATGCTGATAACCAGCCAATGGAAATCATAAACTAACTAAATATTTAAAGCATTTCCCAGTGGTGAATCAGACCTTTCTGTGCATCTATGCATTGTTAAGGTCCTGTGAGCACAACTCCTGTACTTGTTGAAGGTCCTGAGGTCAAAGAGGTACCTTCTGTTGGCTTTAGCCAGATGATCCCAAATTGCTGAATGGTTTTGAAGTGTCTGGAGAAAAGAGGCAAAACGCACACTGGTACTGACATTTGTAGATGGGGATAGTAATACACATGTGCTGTAGGAACATTCTGCCCCACGTTCAAACAGTCAGGCAACTGAGGATAATGACTTGGACAGAATGGCATTGCTGTTGTAAGCATTAACTAAATACTTAAATGTTACAGGCTTTTACATATAGCAAATACTCAGTTCACACAAGTGATATCATCCATCCATATACAAACCACTTATCATAGTCAAGGTCAAATTAATAAATTATAAAGATGCAGATTTTAATATAAATCTATCAAATAATTTTTATGAACGTCAATGAGTAGCAGCTAAAGGTCTCCCTCAAATGTCTTTTTTTATGCTGGTTAGGCAGCTTCACGTGTTACTGTAAACGTGTGGATTTCTATTCTTGTTCTTCACTAAAAATTCAGCAATGAATCCAGCAGGGAAACTCCAGTGACAAGTAACGCTGAATGTGCAAAGGATTTCCAGTGCGAGTCGCCTTACTGGCAGAGGGCCGTCATTACCTGGCTCCGTCCTAAACCCTAAACTACATCATGCTGCGGCTGGCTTTTGCTGGAAGAATTTATGGAAATATGAATCCTACTTGGATATCAAACTCTGAAATATGTATTCATAGACAGACCAGCATGACATTTAATTTTCTATATAAAACAGCTGATTATACTATTGTCTTCCTTTACTTTAATGTTCCCTGCTTGCAAAATATATGACCTACATAGACCGATGTGTAGCTTATCTGAAGCATACGACGCAGCCCAATACTAACAAAGCACGCTAATCACTGACAACATACTTGTAGGACCATCTTGGGCATAGACAATGTCACTCATAAAATGTGATTTAGAGTTTTTCAAATTATCATGTAAATTAATTAGGACTGGGAAAGTTAAGGCGTTAATGTGTAATGTTAATTTTAAAGTCATAACACATGACTGTTTCTTTAATCATGTTAATCTGATTATCTGGTTATCTGAGCTGAATCTGTTTAGCCTCGAGCAAAGGAGACTAAGGGGGGACATGATCCAGGTATATAAGATCCTAACAGGT
>JAODLD010000136.1:26388998-26429188 GCA_026781065.1 Mormyrops boulengeri
GCCAGCATTTCCTCTCAGCCCCCCAGCCCCAGACGGCAGAGAGCGGGGGCGTGAAAAGACCCCATGCTTCCCCCCACCCGCTCAGATGTGGTGTTGGTGCGTGTTGTTCTAAAGTGCTTTTAAAACAGGGGAAGGACATAGTGCAGACCACCCTCTGCCAGCCAACAGCGGGTGTCAGCTCGGCCCCTCCCCAGAGCCCTCAATGTCTATGTAAATGATTTTTAAAAATATTTTAAATTGTTATTCAAATAATTGTTTAAATGACAAATTTAATGATACTGGCAACCATTAAAAATGATCAAAGTCACCCATCAAACTCAGTGGGCGGGCTTTAAACAAAACTAATTGGTTACAATGCAAATTAAGTCACACCTGATTGATCTGGCCTAGTTGATTGAATTCTCCTTTATAACTGCATCTTGTCTGTTCCATCCCAGGGCCATATTACAGAAACTTCCAAGTTTGCAGATTGTATCTTAACTGTTTGGTAACCATGGTAACTAGGGTTAGGATTCTAGGAAAAATTTCATTATAGATGAATATATGATGTCATTGTTCCTATCCAAACTTAAGACAAGAAAAGTGAACTATACAAGCTTCCTAACTGACCAAAATTGTAAATAAACTCTCCTTACTTTAGGCCAACTACACAGTCCTGCTCATGACGTAGCGATAAAAATTATATATATCGTGGCAATGTTTTACTACAGTAGCCCCTCCAGATCTGCTGGTGATACGTTCCAAGACCTACCGCGGATAGCGAAAACTGCAGACAGTAGCGAACGTCCTGCAGGCCGCATATATAGCATGATTTTTGTGTACATCCATCCATCCATCCATCCATTTTCTATAACCGGTTGTCCTATTCAGGGTCAAAGGGGGTCCGGAGCCTATCCTAGACGCTATGGGCACAAGGCAGGGAACAACCCAGGGCGGGGAGCCAACCCATCATAGGGCACATTTACATATCACTCAATCACAGATATGTATGGGCAATTTGCTAACTCCAATTCACCTTAGCATGTCTTTGGATTGGAGGGGACTGGAGTAACCGGGAGAAACCCCACAACAGCACCGGAAAAAACATGCTAAACATGCAAGTTTAATTGATAAATTGCACTCAGTAAGAAATTGCCAACATTAAATACAGTAATAATAAAGCACATTACAGTACAGTAATGTGTTCTCTCTTTCTCTCTCTCTTTCTCTCGAATCAAAGGGATTCTGACGGTTTAGCCTGAAGCAGAGAAAAAATATTTGGAGCAATGTAAATTCTGCTTTTTATACCTATCATAGAATGAAGGCACTATGAAAAAACATGCTGTTACACATTTAACATTTTGCTTACCTCGGACCTGACCTGACCTTACCTCGGACCGAGGTAATCCACAGATAAAGGGGGACTAGGCCTACTGTAATTCATTCCCAAGATACAGTATATAAAAACGTGGCCACGATATACAATGTATATAATTTTTAACGTTTTGTCATGAGTGGGGCTTCGTACATTTCATTGGCTGTGGAAAACCAACAAAAGAACATCAATACGGATTACATGTTTAGTTATAGTTAATACTACGTGGTGGCCAGTGAAAGTTGGGGCAGTTTAACTGTTTAAGTTAGGAGACTTTAATATTTTGGGAAATTTGGATGTTATACAGCCCCAGGATTGAACAAATGTGGTTTTAAATGAGAATTCAATCGACTAGGGGAGATTGATCTATTTTGGCATAGTTCGCAATATAACCAATCAGGTTTTGTTTAGAGCCTGCCCACTGAGTTTGATGGGTGATTTTGTCAGATAATTTGCTGGCATCATTTAAAGTATAATTTAATCATTTATTTCTGTGACCCTGCATAGGACAAGCAGTGACAGAAAATGGATGGATGGACAGATAATCATTTATTTAAATAATTAATCATTTAAATGACCATTTAAATAATGGTTTAAATGACATATTTATTTATCAGATATTGTCACTAAATACCGTTAATAAAAAGGAGGACCTTTCCAGTTATTAAGTTCACTTTGGTCAAAGGTTGTCAGGCTACTGTTTGTAAAACCCATTTTCCAAATAGGTTATGCCGGGGTTCCCCAGATTTCATGACATAAAGGTAAGTTCTACTGCCCCTGAGGTGTCTGTTGAGAATCTGTTGAATCCATGCAAAGGTGTGCAATTAAATTTTTTTAATCATTTTACATCTCTGTATATAATTCAATGTTCTCTCTTTTATCATCTAGCTTTATTGAAAGCATTAAATTTCAGCTTGCACTTGATTTCAAGTAATATTTTTGAAGGAAACTAATAATTGGTACATCACAGATTTAATTTAATGTCAGAGGTTTGGCAGTGGTAATCCACTGATAATCTTGTTTTTAATCTTCTGCGTTTTTTCCAGGTCAGTTTGGTTCTTTGCTTTATTGGTAGTTAAATTAAACTCCTTTTCACATGCAGTTTAGTTTATAGATTATTACTAATATTGACTTTCCTGTTACAATGTATTTCGTTTATTCAGTTCTGTCTTGTTATTCTGTCACTACCTAGGCCTACTCTGAGTTTGTCTCATTCTGAGATTTAGCAGTACTGTGAAAGTGTTAGACTAGTATTACTTGCCAGCAAATTTTCAACAAATTACATCAGGATTCAATATGCGATGAATCATTATGTTTCTATGATTAATCGCGATTAAGGAAATTAATTGTCTGAGAGCTCTAAAATTTATAATATTGATATTTATTACGGTCAGCACATTAGTGTTAATTTCAAAGTCACAACATGTTATTATTATGTAAACATTATTCTTGATATCACAATGAGAGAATAGCGAGAGCAAATATTTTTAATAGAGACTTAGGGCCTGTATGACAAAGTCGGATTTCTTGCTTTGCTGGATAACTTGTGAGACTTAAGGTAGTCTGAGCTAAATGTAAATTAAAAAATAAAAAGTTTATTTAACTAGGGTACCTTAAATCCGACAAGTTATCCGGCTAAGCAAAGAATCCTGCTTCCTGAAAGGGGTGAGCCCATGAAGTATTCTTTCCTGGTTGTGAACAATGTGAGACCAGAATTCACAGCTAAAATCAAAGCATTCATTTAGCATCTCAGGGGAAGCTGGTGGAGGGGAAAGATAAACCTCTGAACCTACAGCTTTAAGAAATTCAACCATAGTGGCATGTTATTAAACTTTTGGACAATTATTTGAAAATCATTGGGTAATTTTTTCATAGTCCAACACAAGAACACAAGAGTATTGGTCAAATAAAATTTTTATGATTATTATATTTTTTAATACTGAAACTGACTTTATTTAAGGCTGGATGTTTCCAGTTATTACGTGCATTTTCTGGCTTGTAGAGCCATTTGCCAAAAAGGTTTTTCTTGCTGAACATTCAGCTTGTGTTTTGAGAGCAATGTCAGATTTAGGGGGCCCAACACTTTACAGGGGCCCTTCAATACATAAAATGAATGTAAAATTAAGCAGGGGGGCCAAGGTGGCATCTCCTCAGCTCTAGGCACCCCCCTGTAGTAGAGTGAAATCATTTTATGTGGTAGCTGCTTCGTTTGACCCATGAAACACTGATATAATTTATTTTCATCTTTATTCTGAGACTTCTGTTTGGAATAAATTAATTTATATACTGAATATGCAGACTATAAAAGCTTTCTGATGGTATTGCATCTTCATTTCATTTAACAGCTTTCCTTTGTTGAAAGATCAAATTTTCCAATTACTTTTTGTGTCCTAGTTTTATCCACCAGTACCACCTAGTGGACACATTCTGCAAGAAAGAAAATTGCAGCTCAATTTGAAAGTTATGAGGTGTTGCCATTCTATATAATCATTTTAAAACTCTTTCATGGCAAGACAATGTTTGTGCATATTATGGAATATGCCTTTGACTTTCTTGAGGGACAGTGGTGAGATGCTGTGTCCACAGAATGACATAATATTACTATTATTTACAGCACACTTCAAAGGTACGCACCACTGCAAATACAAATTACATCCTAGTTAACATTCATAAAATCAAGAGGAAAGCAATAAGCATTTTATGAAATGTGTGAGCTGGACATAACCAGATCAAGAACATGGAATGTGATGGTGTTGCTATGGCAATTAATCACCAGTCATGTGTTTGCAGGATGCACAATTAAGAATGCACAACGTGCCCCTGGTGGAGTTATCATCCTGCTATGGATAAGTAAGGTCAGCTGCTGATGCCTAGGAAAAAGATGCACCCAGAAACGAGGCATGGCTGCTCTCCATGGCTGATTTAGGTTTCTGCTTCATATTTACTTTTTTCAAATTTCTGGGTTCTTTAAAGTTTATTTTTGGGTTTGGGTCATATGCAGGAGTTGAAGCCATTTGATTTTCTTTTCCATCAGCACAAAACTACAAAACTTTGTTCATTCATTCATTTGTTTGTTTATTTACTTAATTAAAA
Source organism: Mormyrops boulengeri (assembly GCA_026781065.1). Lineage (NCBI taxonomy): Eukaryota > Metazoa > Chordata > Actinopteri > Osteoglossiformes > Mormyridae > Mormyrops > Mormyrops boulengeri. The sequence goes on from JAODLD010000136.1 coordinate 26,393,446, forward strand.
CCAATCATTAGTACAAAGAGACCGAACACGGTGATTGGAAGGCATATTTCCATTCTTGGCCATGGATTGTAAGCTTTAGAATTAAACACGTGTTGGTAGAATAAGTGTATTTCTGAGGAAAGCGTGTTTCATTCATGAACTGCAACCACTCAGTAGAACATTTACCTTTTATTAAACTGTCCACTTGGAATTGTTTACTAAATTTTGGAAGAAAAAAGGTTCATGTTGCTGAATCGTTTACAAAAAATTGGAAGAAAAAAGGGTTAATGTTGAAGGAGGCAGAGCTGTGGTCCGGCAAGGTGTGACTGGGACATGAAGAGACAGAGCCCTGGATGTATATCTGCAGAAGCTGCAATAGCCCCTTGAAATGACGTGCTTTTCTTTGGATGCAACAAAATGCATCTAAATATGCATATCTGTGTACATGTTAAAGTAGTTTAATGATGCATCTACATAAATACAGATATCTAAAACACAATCATATGTCCTTTTCATAAACACAATTAAAGCTATTGTAAATAAACTTTGAAAATAAATACATTTTGAAATGCAAGAACTAAGTAAGCGAAAATACCTTTGAATACATAGCAAAGAGAAATGGTCATGTTGTTTGTCAAGGGGCATGAGGAGCACCATATGACGCAGGTGCCGTGGTGCTGAAACCTCTCCTTGCAGACCCCTAGCTATTCTACACTTCAATGCCAGAGGCCCCATTCACTGCGGTTCCACACTGCAAGCAAACCTAGTCAGGGCTCCCTGAAGGGAGGTTCAAAAACCAAAGACACACTAGTTTACAGGCTGAAACTGTTAAATCATAATGTAGCTGCCAAATGAAAATGTCTATGGTGACCTTAGTGAAAAAAAAATAAAATACATTAGGTCTGTGATTGACACACAAGCTTTGTTAATTTACATATCAAAGAAAATATTATGAATGAATATAAATTTGCTATATATTATAAAACAAAAAGTATATGCAAACAACCTGTGCTTTATGAAATCAGTGTACTACCTAGTAAATAACTTTTGTACAGAAATTTCAGTATCCATACATACATTTTATTAAAGTGCCACGGTCCTAACTGTTAAGATTCTTAATATGAAGCTGCTAAAGCAAATGGAATATTCCAGAATATAATTTTGTTTAATATACATTGCCCAGGCACCTAATAATAATACACCTACACCTTGGAAATGACTTAAAGATGGATAAAATAATTGCACTTAGAATGGGTGATACAGTAAGACTCCACACCAAAGGAGGACACTCCCCACGGTGTTCTGTTGGCTTGATTCCACAAACTTCCCTCCTTCTGCCACCCTGTCATATGAGCTGGGACAGACTGCTCACCAAAAATTTTCTTTAATTATCACCATGCATAGGAGCCTAAGCAATGGTATATGGTTAACCTGTTCTTCCCCTTGAGGCTTCTTATTTAAAGGAAATCAGTACCTAGACTAAAGATGAGGGCATTCCAGATGATTGTTCCAGTGATCTTCTGGTTTGAGCTGGACCAGGCACCATTCTGCAGACTAACGCAATTAAGATCATCTGCCCGCTGAAAATGGCTCACATTACGTTAAATAGCTTCAGCTCTCTTCTCCTTACCCTACTATTCAGACTGAGTTCTGCCTCTGGCTGCACTGAAATGGAAGTCTGCAGTTTTATCCAGTCAATTGTTCTGTAATGGCTTTCTTGAATACCATTCTGCAGGAATATATGCATCTTGTCTGGCTTTGAGCTGAAATAATTATATGAGCAGCAGCTTGGTCTGTCAAGCGTAAGCCAAGAGTGACTAACAAGTAGGGCCTTTATTCTGTCTTTCCTTCAGCAGTGCTTGATCTGGAACTTCTGCATGAACTCAAGGTACTGATTAGAACCTACTCTGAAATATACCTGGGACTGCAATGATAAGGATAAAATCTATTAAATATGTCAAAAGTTTAACAAACAGAAAAACATATCTCAAGGGTGGTGTGGGAAGCCTAGAGTGCAGGTTAGCTGGGTGAGTACATAACAAGATCTCGCTCTTTGTTGTCCTCCTGGGTGCTGCTGAAGCCGCAGATGATGGAGAGCTCAGGGAAGTGGCTGGCCCGCGCAGTGGGGCTGGGCGAAGCTGGAGACTGGGCCAGGCCAGGCTTCTTCGGGGGGATGGGGGGCGGGTGGCCCCGTTCTGTGCGGGGAAGTTTGGGGGATTTGACGCCCATGCACTGGGGATTAGAGGACTTGCCCGTGACTATGGACGCCTGAGCCAGGGTGCGGTAGTCCGTGCCGAAGGGGGCAGGGGGTTTAGTGCTGGCCTGCTGGCAGGTGAAGCGTGACAACACCTGGGTGACAGTATGACGGGCCATCTGCTTAACAGAGCCAGGTTCAGTCGGGGTGGATACGGGGGAGAGGTCCCGGGGTGAGTGCGACACGCTGCCCCCCTGTGACTCCTGCTCCTGAGGACCCTGGAACTTATGTCGGGCAGCCTGGAAGCGTTGGGTGATGCTGGCCTGATATGAGGATTGGTACCCAGGGGAGCCACAGATAGAGGTCTGGCGTTTGACCAGGACTGGTGAGGAGCAGGGAGAGGTAGCAGCGCTGCTTGAGTCCAAACCCTGATGGAGGGAGGTTGGAGAGTGAGCGACACCGTTATCGTGGCCATTCTCCTGGCTGCATTCCTCGGTCAGGAGGTCTGCCTCCTGAGGGTGATGTCCATTCAGTTTGGGTTGCAGAGATACTTCAGGAGGTTGACTGTCAGCCACCTCTGTCTGGCTGGCGACCGATGTCATGGTAACTACCGTGACAGGCTCTCTGTCCCTCACTGACCTCCCTAGCTCCAGCCTTAGCCTTTCCAGCTCAGTCTGCAGCATCTGACGGTGTTCCTCCCCCTGCTTCAGCTCTGTTTTCAGCTGCTGGCACTCCACCCCCAGCTCCGCCCTCAGCCTCTCACGCTCCGCCCCCAGTCGCTCACACTCCACCCCCAGCTCCGCCCTCAGCCTCTCACGGTCCGCCCCCAGTCGCTCACACTCCGCCTCCAGCTCTAATCTCATTTGCTCTTGCTCCTCCTCCAACCCCGCCAGCAGGCCCTGGGTCAGGACTCGCTCCTCGTCCAGTTTTCGGCTCAGCTCCGCGCTCCGGGCACTGGCCCTCTGGCACTCTTTGACAAGGGAGGCCGAGATTTGCCGGTGCTGGACTCGCTCCTCCTCTACCTGGGCCAGGAGTCTCCTCTGCTCCTTCTCCAGGCGGCGTACCTGGGCTTTCTCGAAATCCAGCTGCAGACGGGTATGAATGCAGAAGGATTATGGGAAGCTCATACACAATAAAAGCTTAACATGGATATCATGAATAAAATTAATGGCTCACCACGGTCCCACTAAGCTATTATGATAACAAAAGATAGATGGCATTCCCAAGAAAATTAAATGCCTCTTTTTCATTTAACATGGGCAGGCAAAGAGAAATAATCAGACAGTCACGTAAAGGCATTTTACACACGCACATGCTGGTGGTTCGGCTAAGCTGTCCTCCTCTGCCATCAGCTGTGCCCTCAGAAGACCTGGGGCTGAGTGTGGTTATTGAAAAGCTTGGGCCAGGATTTGATCTGGGAGCAAGCATCTGAAGCACAGTGCTTCACAGTACGAGTCGTTCTTGCCTAACAATTTCTTTCCACTCCATTTAAGCAGCTAATTGCTGGTGCCTGGGTTTTGGCCTTGGCGGTCAGCACCCCCCCCCCCCACACACACACATCCGACTTGTGATTTCACATTCTAGCACCCGGCGGCAGACTTCATTGGCAAAGCACTCACCGGTATTAAGCTTGACGCTTTGAACACTGGCCTTAAACCAAGATTATTTCTTTTCTGGAACTGATAATGGGCTTCATATGACCACAACATTGCTGGGAGACTGCTCCGAGAAATTATTTATGCCATATTTGCAACCTTAAATTCACACAGTAATTTAATTCACACAAATACTACGCTCGCCCAAGTTTAACTGTATTTGAAGGATAGTGGAGTTGCACCCTCCTTGTGGGATAGAGACTGCACGTTAATGTACGTTAATGATTATACCTGCTGCAAGAGCCGCTCTCTGTCCTTTTCAAGCATGTAGGTGACATCATCCCCTTCCGCGGTGTCCTGGGCATGTCTACGCTTTTCTTCCTCTAGATCAGCAATGACCTATCATGCACACAAGGGGGCAGCATTGAGAAAAATTGTCATGCGAGGAAAGACCAATCAAACCAACCATGGCTACACACAAGGTCAAAATCAGAATGAAACAATTATAGCATTACACTCTTGGTCTTCTAGAAGAGTGGAACCTGACACCTCATGTTCTTTGTTGCAGCCTTTGTCTCACACAGGAGATTTATTCCGGAGGATGCTCCCAATAAGCATCAAAACAAGTGTCATAAAAGCAGCTCTCTTCTTAAATGAGATACCTAAGGGGTCTAGTTAGGTTTGGATGTTACCTTCCTGTGCCGTTGCTCTGCTGCCGCCAGCTGAGTCAGCATCTTCTGCTGCATCCTTTTGCAGTGGGCTACCACCAGCTGGAGCACAATCAAGGGACTGGGCTGGGGAGCTGGGCCAAGAGGAGCCCTATCCTTTGGAACTGGCCCTGGTGCCACCTCGCAATCCCTCTGGAGGGCCAGGAAGGGGTCATTCGGGCGGTACAAGCTGTAGCGTTCCTGCACAAAGGCATCTCGTCTTTGGGCCTAGAGAGACAGGGCAAGGTTATAGGGCAAGACCCCCAACAGAAGCTGGTAACATCTAATCAGGTGCTGCAGCAGAGGGTAAGCGAGAGGTCACTGACCCACTAAAAAGTTCTACTTGAGCTCAGAGACCTACCTACTTAGTGCAAGGCGGGGGCTGTTTGTTTTTGCTGTAGTGTCACATTCCTGTAGAATTACATTGGTCAAGTTTTTTTTTTTCCCAGAGGCTGTCGCTCTTACACATTCTCTCCCATGCCATGACACCCAGGTAACTGAATCAGGAGGAGGCTTTTCACTTAAAATCAAAGTGCACGAGACAAGCTAAACAAAATATTCCTGGCCCATAAATAAAGAAGTTTCCTTTGTCAGATACTGCAGCACAATTAAACTACTTAGCATCCAAGAAGATGTCGCTTTATTGATAAGGGTTGGAATGTGGTTTCCTGTCACTAGATGTCTACATGCCTCAGAAATCAATATCGTTTCATTAACCTTCTTCATTGACAGAAGAGGCTTCTTTGGGGCTTCATTCAAGACCCCAGAGCTTTGAGTCAACTGTTGCTGTGATGTCCCCAATTCTTTGTTGGCTAAATGGCTAAGGTGAAATTCCTGGCTACTGAAAACTGTCGTGGTGTTGCAGCCATCAACTGTTTTCTTTTCCCTTTCATGTGCTGGGAATTCCTAAGCTTGTATGGGAATTCTTTGTTTGACCTTAAACAAATGCCTGCAGGGACTGAATGGAAAGGTCTCACGTCAGTGTGACACTGGAGAATGCCTCTTTGCATATTTGCAGGGGATTCTGGGAAGAAAGGGCATTCCTGTGAGATAGGAGGCTTCCCCCGGAAGAAACACAGAGGGGGTAAGACATTTAAGTGTGTGGGTGATGTCTTGCAGTTGCTTGTCAAGCAGCTTCTTTGGATAAGCAGAACTCACTGGTGTGTTTATTCGTACCACAAATCACATTAAGTATGTTTAAGTGAGCTAAGCTATAGCAGACGTATGAAGATGAGGATATTCAACACTGTAGGTCAGGGAAAAAGTTTTTTTGAATGTAAAACTGGACACAAACCAATATGTTTTAAGGGAACAGCAAACATTCCTTACTGCAAGATTTAATGTCTTGAATTTCAAGAGGAAAGCGGTGAAGCTTAAAGGTTAAAATAGGGTTATCTACATGCTTTATCAAGTACAGCTACCATCCGTGTCCCCCCAAGATAAGCCTCACGGCTGCTATATACCCAAACACTACAAAAGACAAAAAAAATTAAGAGGGCATTCATGTTAGAGCCTCACGGTTTCACTGGAAGCCAAAACTCAAGGAATGTGACACTCAGTGCCAAGACTTGACTCCATTGTTTTATAACAGTCAATACAAACGAATCAAATTTTGTTTAGCTACACTTTGTGTCTTGGCCTCTTTGCTCAGAGATTAGGATGATTAATATGCATCTTCCAATCAGAGATTACCATCTTGACAGGAAGCCTGGCCAACCTGAGACCTCCTCAGCATACATGGCCCTCAAAGAGAGCTTCGATGGGCTTGTTCCAGCATTTTTATGAGTATCCCTCTGTATGCATTCAAGTGCACTGTCATGGGTGGGTTACTTATTAAACTGAAAGAGTAGGAGAAGCAGCATGGGCTCCTCTTGCAAACTCCATGGCAGGAGTTCTTTATTAGCTGTGGCTGAGAAAAGCCACAGTATTGGTCAACCACTTACAATGCAGGCATATGGCTCCACAATGTTTGGGTAACAACTTGATGGTATTGACAACACCGGCTGGTCTGTTTAGTTATAAACTGGATACTGCTCCGGCAAAGTTAACTGCACTTCGGAATGTTTAAAATTCCTAAACTGTAACCCAATGGCCTTGACATCAAGAGGCAATCTAAAAAGGCAATTTGGTCATTCCATTAGCTGAGTGATCTATGTGAGCAAAGCACAAAGGCTCTAGGAAGACACCCTACTCGTTGCGTGCAGAATGTGCAGAATGTCTTGAGGTCCTGCAGTGGAAAGTATATTGAAAATAACACTGATCAAATGAAAGCTTCTGATTCCACAGAATCTCTACGTTTACATGTCTGCTTGATATTTCCAATGCTTTTTTTTATAGTACGATCTGTGGTTTCAGTGAAAAACATAAAATGAAACCATGCCCAGATAACTGAAAAAGAATTCCAGATCTCCTGTTTGTCTAAATTAGGGTGTGTATTATAAATCTGAGTTGGCTGCTTTTCAAGTTGTTTTTTTCTTCTCTTTTTTCTGCTTTCACCTTAAGTTTAATGATTTTATGAACAGCACCCCATCAGTAATCTGTGATTCACCAGATTTTACAAACCTGAATAATGGTTAAAGTAACAGGATGTTGCCTTTTAGAGAAAATAGTTTGAAACTCTGGGATGCCATATCTTTAGAGTATTTCACTAAAGCTCCAGTGGAGATACTTATTAGAATTATACCAATGCATTTAATAGGTTACAGGCTCAGGCAACTGTAAAATAAGCCGTCCTTCAATTTTTTTCAGCTGTATTTTAAATAAATAACATCCTGGCCCATGAACCTGCCCCAACAAGGAGCTGGGACCATGCGGCTGAGCTGTTAGAAGAGCACTAAGGTGTAGGTCTGTCAGAAAGCTGCAGGTTGGCTCTGAGCCTGGTTCAGGCAGAGTTGGGGGGCTGTGGTCTGTGAAGCGAAAGGGGTATTAACAGCTCAATTAGTCAAACCTCGTGGGGAGCATAAGGAGAGTAGCAGATGTTTGAGCATGTTTTGGTTGGCCATTGGGAAACATGTTCTGAGCGTCTGAAGCTGAATCAGACACTGAGAGGCACTGAACACACACAACGCAGAGGCAACACCCTGCTTATGTGAGACGTCCAGATGGTTCTCACTCAACATTAACTAAATGCAGAGTTTTAAGTGAAATTTTAATAGAGTTCTATCGGGTATCCACATCCATCTTCTAAGCACTTTTCCTGGAAAGGGTCATGTAGGCCCCAGCACAGGGCACAAGTCAGTGGTACACCCTGGACAGAATGCCAGTCCATCACAGGGTCTATATACAGAGACGCTACATCCAGTTCGGACATGCCGATTAACTCTGAGTGTAAACCAGACCACCTGGAAATCTAATCAATATGGGGGAAATCATTTAAACCCTTCAGCAGAGATATAATATAAACCCCCAACCCTGGAGGTGTGAGGTGACGGTGCTATCAGTAGTAGTTACCACACCATCCCTGTATCCAGCAGTATCCTTCTGGTTGTTGATGGTAATGCAGTGTCAGAACGCTGTAGGGCAGTGTGCCCATGTCTATAGTTTTCGTTAAAGAGAAACTTAGTGTTATATCTCAAAGCCTCAGAGATGATGTTTCTCAGCCTATATTGTTAGCAGTGGATAGCTACTGATAACACAAATGAGTGCTTTCGTGCCTATGTCTGTATCCAGATATATGTTATATATATCTAACTCCCCTCAAAGGAAGACCAGGAGGCATGATCAGAAAATATATATGTTCGATATTTAAAAATACTGTGTTGCAGGGAAATCTAGATTGTTCTTGTGCTTAATTACCCAGCTAGAATTCAATTCAGTTCATCTGCACACTGAATATGACATTCATCTAACAAAGAAACAAAGATAAGAACACGCATTATGTTTTCATTTAATAAATCTCACTTATGTTGACTTTTATTCATGTAAGAAATGAAGCCTTTAAAAAGAAAACGTCTATAAATAGGTCTTGTATTATACATGAACAGCTATGGTCAAGATGCACGAATAGATACTAACAATTGTGACAATGGAAGCAATCCGCGTCTTAATCTCCATAAAACAGCACTAAGCAGGTACAGGCATCAATTAGCGTGCTGAGTGAGGTTCCCCCAGGCAGTCATGGACTTCAGTCATCCATCTCAGTTTGGCATTCAGCTCCTACAGAAACAGAACTTCCTCCTTTCTAGCGCTCCTACTTCCTCCCCCCACCCCCAGCTTGCAGCTTTGGTCACTCTCACGCCACCCATGTGTGTCCCAGTGTCTCTGCGAGATATTCCAATTTTAGCTGCCAGGAAATACTACTGTTAATAGGAACCAAAAGTCACAGAAATGTTTTAAATCAGAAAGTCACACTAGTTAAGGCAGGGCCCTGGCTGCTTTAGACACTTTAATCGAAACATTACATTCAACATTACAATTTATCCCATTACTTTTAAGTTTACTATTAAGCAGTTCTACTGTCTGACTAGGACGGGCTCTCTAACGCTTCAGCAAAGTGTATAAAAGTGTAATGCATCAAGCTATAGCTGCACTGTTGTGGATACTCTTCATTTCGCACAAGTGGGCCTTAGTGTCTAAAATAAATACAAAAGCCCACTTTTTGTTTCTGTTCCATGACATTTTGGATTTTTTTTTATTGTTTTTCAAAAATTAAGCCAAAATCCCACAGAAATTTGCAGAACAGCCAGTACTATCAGACTTCATTTTAAATGATAATTTAAATATTAGCATTCACACAGAAAAAAAGGTTTTGTGAAAATGATCTTAGCATAGCAAACCTGCAATTACTTATAATAAGTTCCAAAGTAAGGGCTGAGTAATTTGAGGTTAATAAAAATGCAAAAATTGCTCACTCAAAATGGTTTTAATTGTATTAATGCTAGTCCATGTTAAGTTTCCCAACAAGCAATTTATACATCTGCTTGTGCTTTCCAAAGTCAATAAACGCATTCCATATAACATGCATGATTTGTATCAGGCTGACAGAGATGTTCCCCACAATCAAAACCTGTTATTTTGATGTTGTGGGGACCGTTTTTCAGGTCCCCGCAAAGATCTGTGAATATAATCAAAAAAACAAAAAAAGTCTCATATTTTGTTTGATTACTTATGGTTAAGGTTAGGGCTGGGCAATAGGGGTTAAGGGTGTCATATTAGGATTAGTTTTCCCCATAGAAATGGATACAAAGTCCCCACAAAGACATAATTACAAATCTGTCGTGTGTGTGTGTGCGTGTGTGTGCGTGTGTGTGTGTGTGTGTGTGTGTGTGTGTGCAGCCATTTCCGGATAACTGCATGACTTCTGCATCGCATCATTTCAAGTAAAACCCTGGAGAGAGAACAACTCACCATCATGTCCTTAGATACAAGCAGCAACAGGCAATACAAAAGCAGTGGAGGGGGAAGTGAGAAACTGCGCCTATAGAGGCCACCCCCCGTGCGTAAAAGGGGACTTCACACCACGGACAGGGGCATTGCCCTGATGACGAGAACATCCTTAAGCACGGTGTGGAGTCACGTCGTCTCCTTTACTGGGGCCTTTGCTCTGCTGCAAACTGCTGGTCTCGACTCACCGTCCCGCAGACAGACGCACGCTGCAATCTCAGAAACGACATGCTGATCCCTATCATTTGTCTAGTTCTGCTGGTAGGTGTGGAAAACAAAACCTGAGGATCCCCCTGTACGCTCTTTTTCATCCCTGTATCCACAGTTTTCTTTTCACTTTGGCTTTCTCCATGGGGCTTTAGTGGACTCAGGCGTTTGCTCACTCCGCATGAGCCATCTACTTTCATGTCCGTTTGTAGGGAGATTTTGCATAACCATCCCTTTTGACAAATGCACCACCTCGAGGTCACAGGCGATTTCTCTCCAGTTCATCTAGGGGACATGGGCTCACGTGAGCCAGAAGAATGGATTTCACACGGTCCCCAAGCCCTCTCAAGCCCGGGGGGCATTTGAACTTGGCGTTCTCTTAAGAGAGACACCACGGTCGGCATTTGCCACCAACTGTGACGACCTCTCTGCCCACTTCCTTTTTACGATAAACAATCGGCAGTCAGAAATGCTGAGTTCTAGGGGAAGTGGCCCAGAACAGCAACAAAAGCCAGGCCGTGCAAAGTCTCTGAACGCATGGGGGGCAGCATCCTGTCCTGCCAGGAGAGCCCCTAAAAATGCACTCCCCATCTGCAGGTGAAGCTGCACACCTGGAAACTCAAACACACAGGCTATTGCTGCCGTACACAAAGAGGAGCAGTCATCCAAAGTGTTCACTAAGGGCTTTGCCATGCAAGCAAAATGGTTCCAATTCATTGAAAGATTAATGATTTGGTCACATCCATAATCCCATTAAATGAATCATTGATACAAAACTGACCCAGGTATAATCACAGACTGCCAAGACTCAACAGTCCTAAAAGTCATTTCTAAGACCTGGAACAAGGAGAGGAGAGGAACAATAGTAAGTGGATTCTTCTAACTTTTACTAGTAGTACTTCCATATGCACCAAGGAAGGCAGGCCACTCCCAAGTCTTCCCCTGCCTTTCAATAGCCTGTTAGTAGGTAATTAGTAGCAATGGTGCAAAAGTTTGTCATGTATTCATAGCTCAATGAAATGCTTGCTCAATGAAGCCAATGAAGCGAAGACAGAAAAAACCGAAGCATGGCGTAAGTGAATGGGGACATTACCTGAGTGCCTATGAAAGACCAATAACAAGCCCAGACTTGTTGGCAGCTCCATGTTATTTTATTGTGTCTCTGTCATTTCAGATTCCTAGGCTTTGAAGTGGAAGGATGAACGTACAGAGGCTCCGTTTACAGCAGTAGGCCACTTTACAGCTGCAAGGTTAGGAGATGACGCGAAGCATGCAGGCATTTGGTTGTTACTCATCAGTCACAGTGACTGCTGATGGTATGACCAGCTGTATCTTGTATGTCATCAGGACTGTGAGAGTCAATTTCCTGAAACTTCTTGGGGCTAGATTTCTATGTTCAAAGCAGGTGCATTGAATCAGACCAAAATGATGGTTCCACATAAACATAACCATTGTTCTCCTGAACACTTCTTGAACTCTAGAATCCGTGGCTGAATATTTTGAAAATGAAAATTAAATCCTGCAACGGAAATCCTGTCGGGGGACTCCGTTCAGCTTTCAGATTCTTATTTAAATTAAATTGGAATACTGTCGCCGAACAAATACAACAACTTCAAGCAATTGCTCGTGAAAGAGTGGTATATTAAATGAAATTAAACAAAAAGCTGCAGTCCCAGTACTGGGCCTGTGCTCAAGGTTGAAAAGCTTTTAATAATGAATGGAAAACACTTCATTGAAAATAAGTGTTTTCCCCAGCTGTAAAACTGTAAGGTTGTAGCAGTCACTTTGGATAAAGGCATGTGTTAGGGAACCAAATAATTTACTGTGATTTAATCCAACACAGAAGAGCTAACGTAGCATCTGATGTTATCCAGTCACCGATTCTCAGTGGGCCTCTCCCTCTTAGACAACATTCCATTCCCTTACTGGTCAACTTCCAGGGCTGACATGCCACACATTATCCACAATGCAAACCTCATTGCTGAATGCAGCTCCAGTAAATTCTAGACCACACTGCAGACCCAAGCTGAGAAACAAAGCAAGTCTTTAACACCCGGGAGAGCCAATTTAAATAAAACGAAATAGTGAAACTTAATGATAAAAGTTCAAAGTTCTATAAGTCAGATTCTAAGTTAACTGCCGTTAATAGTATCATCATTCTGCCATTACATCTTTCTCGATAAATAAGCAAGTGGAGTTTAGTTTATTTTTGCACGCATTAATGAAAACCTGGCTTAGCCAGAGCTAAAATTAGTCTGACCCAGCTTGAGTCAATTATCTGAAGTCTTAAGTCTTTGTGTTCTCCGGAGGCCAGTCCAGATGGGGGTTACTCCCTGAACTGGTACAGCTCGATTCAACTTTTATTGGATTAACTTCTCACAAGCCATTGGCACAGCCTTTTTCTACGGTGCCTTCTGGGTCACTGCAAGTCTGAATTTCCCCAGATATGCTAATGTGGCTTTATTAAGGATGCCAGCAAAAGGCATTCAAATCAGTATCAACCACCGCTTTTCATTGCTGACTAACAACATCAAAATCACTGTGCAACATGACTTAAGATTCATAGAAAAATCATTCTCATCTTTGCCTGTAATGTTTTCTACGCAAGGGTTAGAAAGTCCATGATGCACTGGGAATAAAATAGCCTATCCTGCTAAGCATCATTAAGCATATTGAAAAACACAATCATTTTCAAAATGAAGACATTGAATCAAAATATCCTAATAAATGGCACACACTGACATGGGATATAAGCAAGCAATTTAAGTACATTGATTCAACTAGACTGCCTTAGGATCCAATCAGCCCCCCCTCGGGGTCACCCACCTTGAGCACCTCGATCACCTGGTCCCGTGCCTCCAGCTCCCCTTCCAACATGCTTAGGAGCATCAGTAGCTCTGGCTTGCTCAGCTGCTCCACGTTCATCCCGTCTGCCTGCGGTTTAACCACGTCACAGAGTGAGCTTTTTATAAGACACCTCATTTCCATAGGTACTCTGCAAGTCCGATTGTAAATGCATGAACTTATATAACCATCTAAATTACTAGAGCACAGGTTGCGCTACATGCGTGAAAATGCAAGCTTGAATATAACAGGAGTAAGAAACAGTTGGAAAGAATCATGGGGAATAATGGAGGTCACCTGACACATCCTCAGATGTATGGAACTACTCCCTCCCAGACGATTTCTCATACGGTACTTGCGGGGGTGGGGGCGAATTTATTTGCATATAGCTTTCTTTACTGGAGCGTATGGATGAAATATTCACAATAATCAATACTGTCACAAATGTGAAATTGAACATGGAAAGCCAGCATTATAATTCTGCATCTACACATTTCCTAAGCAGACGTCCGCAGGCTTTTAACAACACACTATTCTATACTATATTCTAGACCATGGGTGTCAAGCTCCAGTCCTGGGGGGCCGGAGCCCTGCACATTTTTGGGTTTCCCCTCATTTAACACACCTGATTCAACTCCTTGTGCTAATTACCATGTTGCTCTTGAGCTGAATCATTTGTGGTGGAACAGGGAAGGAACCAAGCTACACAGAGCTCCGGCCCCCCAGGACTGCAGTTTGACACCCCTGTTCTAGACTAACACTAAAACAAAATATAGCAACACAGAATCATAAGTATTATAATTAAAATACCTAAATAATATTAATACTGTGCTATCTGGGGAAAGATCTAATTGCACCAATTTCAAAACCTCTTCTGGATTATATAATGATGGTTGGACTTTATTAGAAGTGCTTCTCTGAGACGACCGGAAAGCTGTCTGAATATTTCAAAAGGCATATTTCAAAAGCCATGGTGCAAATGAGAGAGCCTGTTGTCCTTCTCGGTGGCCGTTGAAGGCCTATGTGGTTTGTAAAGAGAAGTTTTGTTCGGAGGTGGCTGGCTGGAAATGTGAAATGTGCTGCGGGTTCTCGCGTGCCTGCTCTCCACAGCCGGCCTTCAAAGAAGCAGCTGCACTTTGACCCGGCCAGAGCCCCAAGCTGTTTATTTTTACATGGAGCCCTGCTGTTTTAAAACAGAGAAATTAATAACAGGGACACTGCCGTGCAGTCATTACTCAAATAAGCCAGTCAGAAGACGGGTGTTTAAGTAAGTCTGTAAAATTCCCGATACCCAACAGAAACAAGCCTTCAATGAGTAAAGGAGTAAACAGCCATTCAGCCATGCTGCCACCGTCAACGCCTCATCGTCGCTTGTATCGCCTTCTCCCATCCCAAGGCCCAGGCACTCTCTTGTGTAGACTCCTGGAAAACTCTGACAAGCCTCACTGCATCTGCTAAGGGATGACCCCGCTGCATGATTCAAAACACAGCTGCTAAGTCATCTTCCCAAGATAAATGCATGCGGCTTCCTTCCAGATCACCCCTCCAGCACCTCGGGGCCACAGCCAGAATCAAGCTCAAGACCTGGTCCTGGCCAACTGAGCAACCAGCTTCGGCTCACGACTTGTCATTCCTGCCAAACCACTAAGACCAGCAGCAGCTGGATTCTGAACAGTCCTTGTCACCCAAAATTCCCCTCCAGATCCTGCTTTTCGCATATTGGCTGGAATGAGCTCCTAACATCACCTGGATCTGATAAATGAGTTTCCTCAATCTGATTTTATAAGACCTTTCTCAGACCCTCATGGAAAGTAAAGGCCTACTATTTCAGTACTTAAATGCTAATGCTACTACTAATATACTGTGTTAGATAATATGTCAACGGACAATGAGAGTATCCAAAGTCAACACTGGCACACTGAATGCAGGACTGTCCCTCACAATAACAGAGTTGGCATAATAAATGAGATATATACATAGATGCACACCCCAAGTAGATGCACAAGAGCCAAGCCACCATCTTTCCAAGCCAGATGGAATCTCAGAAGCCCAGCAAAAAGAAACGCGGAAGGGTGTGTGCAGCAACGATGTTCCCTGCGGTCTCTCCGCTAGCTGCACGGAACACGGCACCAAGTCACCCCACCCCTTCGCGCTCTGACTTCTGCACACTGAGACGCTGTTTTATCCACTCACCTCAGCGGCATACCTTACCCGAAGAATGCCACAAGATCAACAGACAAGAGCCCATTAATAAAAATAAAAAATTATAGCAGTTCAATTATTCAGTCAGTGGAGTTTTGCTCTAGCTGGCCTCCTAGCATGTCAGCTGTGTGACAAGTTTTCAGCACTGTTACATCAAAAGGTAAAATGGCGTTTATGGAGCTTCAGACATGGGTGATGGGATCAGTCAGCTCACACAAATGGCATCTCAGGAGACATTTCTGCTGATTGGTCTGTAGACACGTCCCGTATCGACAGAAACTATTCAGCTGCCTTGGGACGGTTTATACCCTTTAGGAAGGTAGATGACTGAATGAATGTAAGCAGTTGACTCTCAAACATCTAAAATACCAGTTTGGACTTATATAAGCAGGGAGCCTTAACGTTTTTTTTTTAACGTACGTGTTTATAAATGTGATTGGCTGAAATATAGATGCCTTCTTTTTTGGAACTATATCACTGCCAGAACCAAAAACACTGTCAAGTGCACCACGTCCTTCTCCACGTCAGCGGCAAGGAAAAAATAACCAAAACAAAAAAAAAACACAAATCAATCCAAAGCTTCCTTCTGCAGCCTGTAATCGGCCATGCATGAAGTTCCTCTACCCTGCGTCCCACTGCTCTGGTGCTCCGGCTCGTGTGGCTGTCGGGGTCCCACAGAGGGACACTAAATGAGGATGAAGCCTGCCCGCCTCCCACAAATCAAAGTCCCGCGCATTCCTTTCCCTGTGGTAACTGCGATTATTATTATAACTTCTTTCGGTTTTTTTTACCCTGCTGGCTTCACAACCTCATAAACATGAAGAGCGCAAATGAGTCTGTGGCTCTCTACAGGCATGACGTTGACAAAATACAGTCTTGGTTCCTGCTTGTTGACTTGCACTGAAGCCACTCTGGTCTCCTTTAAATTCTACCCCTCGCAAAACAAATTATGAATGTACAAATGCACATGAGCAAACTGCTAAAGCAGGTCCAGTGTTAGCATGGGAAACCCAAACATTCCCACGCTCCTCTGTTTCATCTTCTGTCCAGAAGAAGTCACTGGTAGCAATCTCTTTAGCCCTATTTATTTGCAGCCGACCATGCCAATGTATTCCTAACACCTCGCTGTCATTTAGCCTGTGAATCTCACACAAAATGCTATTTTTATGCATGTGTAGCAGGAGTAATTCAGAAATTAACTCTAAAAACATAAGTGATCTACATTTATCCAGAGCTTAAGTTGTGCCAAGGCTAGCCGGAGCTCAGCGCCATGACCTCTGGCGCAGAGTAGTCTGATCCGTCTCCTCAAATGCTACCCTCAATATAATTAAACTTAAAAATAATTTGAGTTAAACGTTTGGAATAAATGCAAACTAAACTAAAAGAAGTGTATATTTATAAGACCATTTTTGTTGTATTTTTTTGACATACATCCAGCTAAATTAGTATGTTTTGTTTACCATATTTTTGATTTGAAAGGGAAAAACACATAGCGCAGCGTTTCTGGATGCTAATGCTAATGGGAATGAGCAGAGACAGCGAGGAGAGGAGCAGCGTTTCTGGATGCTAATGCTAATGAGAATGAGCAGAGACAGCGAGGAGAGGAGCAGCGTTTCTGGATGCTAATGCTAATGAGAGTGAACGGAGACAGCGAGGAGAGGAGCAGCGTTTCTGGATGCTAATGCTAATGAGAAGGACTGCAAAAAGGAGCAAGAAAAGTGCAACACAGGTGAAAAGTGTGATATAACTAACAGGTGTCGATAGAAAGTGCATTGTTACATGTTTAAGTAATTATTACTGCATTATAGTCCTTACAGATTTGCGTGCATTGTTTCATCGTGGACTTTATGAGCTTTGGCACCTGAGAGTTTACAAATAAGCAGTGCATTTATCTGAACTTATTTACACTAAGCTGCCTCAGTCCATAGTAGCTTAAACATTACAGTTACTCGCTAGTCGACAGATACCAAGCCAGCAAGAGGACTGTGGACTATCAGATTTACCGAAGTTGCCAAAGCTGGGGCAAAATATGGCGTCACGATTGAGGACACAGACCACAAGTGATCAAAATGCCACAGCACGAAACCACTGTGCAAAATGAAGGAACTACTTTAACAAAGCGTGCCCCTGAAACAGTCATCTGAAACTGCAATCAAAGGGAATGACTTCAAAATAAAAGTCTATCTATCCCAAGTGGGTGGCATGTCACTGAGTGGGTTAGGCCTATGTGCCTGTGATTGGAGAGTGACAAATGGCAAATACGGCATCATTTCATTAACAGGCCACTTTGTACCAATCACATTTATCACTTACATGTTTGCCCAAATGCCCGAACTGAGGCCTCAAGAGCCATTTTTGGTAAGACCGAAATGATTAAATCTTGGAGGAAAAATATCAACAACTTCCCTTTCTGTATCCCATAAATAAAGCAGAGATCATTGCTGTCCTGTGATATACAGTCACTATCCAGTAGACTCCAATTTCACCTCTGGAGATAAAAACAGCATGATATTCACACATTTAGCTGCAGTTCCAGAGCCATATTTTCCTTTTCAACTGATGTGGACATGAAACTCTTTGAATATTTGAGACTGGGAAACCTTAACATACCATTTAAGAGTTGGTTTTGAGATGGTTTCTGTCTCTTGGAAAACAATAGTTACTGATAATTACGGGAAAGACACAAGAACAGAAAGAATCAGAACTGGCCTCTGCCACACAGCCTAATTTGATGGTTGATTTTGTTATACTGGTGGTCAGCATGCTGGTGTTTCTTTTTTACATATTATGATAAAAATAAAGTCACATGACAGCAAAAAAAAAAAAACATGATTAGTACCAAGGCAAAAACAGATCTGGCCGAATGAGCATCCAGTGACCATATTGGACCCAAGAGGAATGGAAGAGGGACATTCAGAACAGCTCGTTCAGCACTGTCACCTACAGTAACTCTGACACATTATGAGAACACAAACAAATGAAGAAAAACCATTAAGAAAACAAAAGCATTATAAGGTGCACAGACAAACATTTTAAACAATGCTTCTGTGTTATCTTAATTGGTTTAATGGTTTGAAGTCTTCAAAATCGAAGAGCTCCATGCCATGGGGAGAGTATGTGTGTGGTAAGTTTCTCTAGTTTATCATGTAGGCAGGCTAGACCCTCGTTTTATAAAGAAGAGAACAAATGAAATCTGTAGAGTTAGCTTTGCGCTAAGCTGAGACGCATGGAAGGGTTCATTGGAGCGAGCTAACATGTCTAAACTGATTTTGATCAGCACTCTGTCCAGGTAAAACTAATATGGACTATGAATGAGCATGGAACTCTCCCACTCACCACAGAATCCTGAGTTAGGCTCCCCAGCCCTTTTCCACATGTGAGTGGCACTAGGGGCAGACTTCTGTAAACTAATTCAGCTGCCCAAAATGGCTGAAACTAGCTAGCAAGGCAACGAGTCAAATCATGTGTGAATTAGAAGAAAAATGCCACAATATAGCAGCATCCAAAAACCTGAAAAGCGCATGGAGTTCTGCTGTATAATGTATGGACAGTATTATGGTATGAAATATTAAATGCTGCCCAAGCATAGTTAAACGTAGCCTAAACCAAAGGAAGCATTTGATGGCATGATGTTGTTTGTCGTTATAAGCTAATTTATGACATAAACCTGTGTCAGCTGTCTAATGTCAGTCGTTTGATAATTTTACACCATAATTTAGATGTGTTTGTTGTTGCCGCTGCCAGTTCTGTCCTGGGGGTACTAAACGAATAAAAATGTGTATATAATGTGTATAAAAATGTGTGTATATGTTCCCTTGTAATTTTCTTCACTTATGACAATAGTAGGCTAACATTGCAGGCTTCACTCTTCATGGTTGTTAGACACAACTGGCTTAGGCTACTGCGTGATCTACAGCATAATTGTAATTAATATCCAAATTCTTTTGAAGGATAAATCTCTTAAATTATTTTTTTTAAATGCCTTTAAAAGGAGATATCAGCTCTAGTTGGTGCCCTCTCCTGGGTTATTCCCCGCTTTGTGCACAAAGCTTCTGGAATGTGCTGCAGACCCCCATGACCCTGCATGAGACAAGTGGGTATAGAAAATGGATGGATGGATGGATGGATCTCCATGTTAACATGGTCTGGTAAAATGATACAACTGAAGAGCAAATTTTCAGAATTCACTCAGTCCATTTCTTATTGTTTTTGAGACGAGATCGCCAATGAAGGCTTCCTCAAATTATTCTACAATATGGGGAACCAAAACTCCCTCACCCCTCATGTAATCCAATGACGAACGTTCGTTAAATTTCCAAAACTACCTAAATCAACAGAATTTTTTTTGGAAATGGGTCAGTGAATGAGCTAATATACACGAGGAAGGGCATCATAAATTTTGATGCACCTCCTCAAATATGATTTCCCAGCCTACAAGAAAGTATGATGTCACGGCATACAACCTTTTAAGTGGAGACAGACAACACTCAATATTACACTAAACTTTGTTCAGTAATTATCCATCCATATGCACTGCCCATTACCAGTGTACAGGATTTCAGTAAAACTGGAACAGACGCAAAAACAAAGTTTTTCTACAGCAACAAACGGTTCTGTAAATACATCTTTTTTTGTCAGCCGATGTAACAGCACAGGGAAAAATAACTGATATGCGATGAGTGCAATAAGGGATCTGTCAGGTTTTGGAACTGATGGAAATTAAATTACTTCCTTTACAGAGCCAAGAATGCCTGTCCATCTGTTCTGTGAGATAAAACTGTTCACTCCGTCCTCAAATGCAGATGTCTGAAAAGTGAATACGACCAGTCGGTGGCTGCAGGTCATCAGCTGCAAGTTGATCATATTTTACAATTTTTGAGCATAGGATTTTCTATGAGTACCTATTAGAGTAACGTTGGCTTGTGTCAAGTCACCGTACGGTAAAAAATAGCTGCAGGTATGCCGTGATAAACTAAAGTGACTTTTCAGAAAACATGTCAAAAACCCAGTAAAAAATAAAGATAAAGGATTTAAATACGCTTTACCAACCGCGTTGTGCATTTACATTGACTTACAGGAATGCATGCTCTGCATTTAAAGCACACTTCTATATCTGCATCCCTTCAGGAGGTAGCACTACATAAAGTCGGAGGGATTGCTTTTTTCAGTTCAGGCAAACTTACCGTTTATGGTTTTTACAAACCAATGAAGGGAAACATTATGTAATCACTACTGGAAAAAAACCCAGACTACATCAGTTTTCAGAGTTTAAAGAAGGGCATTATACAGTCATCACTGTGCAGTCTTATGGCTTCTGTAACACGTACCGATACAGCACTACTTCAATCGCTCTTTTTGGTATTCAAGTATTGCAAACCTGACAAATCTAGCCGTCAAGACCTTGGCAGTCTGCGTGATTTAAATAATCATTCATATTCGTAGTTACCGTCAGACTTCTTAATGACTACAATATTCACTTATAATTCGTGTTAAAGGTATTTACGTGGAAGACCCAGTTACGTTTAAAGAGGCATTAATAACTAATCCGACGCAAAGAAATACATGTAGCGAAATATAAGTTTACAAAGAACACATTGATGCTATACCCAAACATTTTACTTTTTTCTTTGCTACTTTGTTTAGAAGCCCACGATAACTAGCCCAAAGTATCTTAAAACGAATGCAGCTCAATAACCACATATTCAAACCAATAAAAATACTATATAGAGACTGAACATACATTCATGTGTCCCGGTCCCGAGTCCTTAGCTGCCCGCATCCATAAAAACTGCAACTAATCGAATCTAGTCGCCGCACAAATCTCAGCGGACTGTGCAGATCATCAAGTGACAAAACGTTCAGCCAATGAACAGGCGACAGTCCGATCTACTATCCAATGATAATTTCTTCAAAAAGGCAGTGGGCGGGAGCAACGGGGGGTTCTGGACCCGAGTCTAGGAAAGTCTCTTTGTTTGGATTTTTTCCCCCTTTACTTCTGACAAGCACTGCTTGAGTCATTTCCTTCAGCCTCCACATGGCTATTTTAACCATTACCCCCTCTCTTTTGAACTAATGGAAGATCAGCACATTGCGTGTTGCAAATCATTTTAAAGACATTGCATTGCATCGTTGGACGATGAGACTAGTGACTGAAACGGACGGGTGATGGATTTTGACCGCGTTTAACAGAATTTGGTGTGAAATTTAAAAAGACTGAATACTCTATTTTGTTTCAGATAGACAAACTGGAATATTTGTAAATGGCAACTCAAATAATATAGACAAACACAGTATTAATAACTAATTAATAACTAGATCTGCTTCCTAGAAAAGTGACACATATGCCTCTCTTTGGATATTGAATACAGGCAACGGTCTAACGTAGCATAAGTATTGGGTAATTGGGGTCAACTCGCCATCTAGTGGCGAAAACCATGAGAAGCCCGATTCTGACACCACTAAACATTATAAAGCAATATTTGTATAACCGCTGACTGGCCGTCTAGCGTTCCAGGCTTGTGGGCCCCCATTCAGCAAAATTAATAGTACCCTCAACGCTTAGTAAAATTTACTTATTTTTAATCCTACTCCAGCCCTGGGGATAGGGGTCTTTAAAACAATAAAGATGTATGAAATTCTTGCTTTTGGGCCCATTTCAGCAGCTGTGGTGTGTGGTCCTATGAGTTGAGTTAGTATGACCAGCAAAGTGGCATTATCGTCAAGCCCCTGAGCAAGGACCTTAACCCCAATCGCTACAGGGACTGGCTGACCCCGTTTCACTAAGTATATGTCACTCAGTGGGCTAAGCCTCTGTGCCTGCGATCAGAAGGTCACTGGTTTGAGCCCAGCCTCAGTATGTCTGTGGGTCCTTGAGCGAGGCCCTTAACCCCCAGCTCCCTGAGTGCTGCTGTGGGTAGCTGCCCTTCACAGCCAGCTTGCTCTGAGCTACAGAGGGCAAGTTGTTGGAGTCCTGAAGAGAATTTCCCCGTGGGGATCAATAAAGCATGAATATCAACAGAAAAGCACCTGCTAAATAAATGCAAATGTATTCAATATTTATTGTTGTGTATGATTCGTTTTCTTTCCATGTATTATGGTGTAAAAAAAAATCACATATGGTTTCTCACATGAACAGCTTTTCTGTTGGATTTCATATGACCTACATTCATAGTATTTGATGAACTGTGGATTGTTTATTGAACATGCTTTTTATTTAAAATTATTGGACCACGCTGTTTACCTACAGGGAAAATATTTAATCAATTGTTTAAAAAGTTATTCATTTTAACGCGGCACTTAGTTTCTCTGGCGCCAAAGATTTGTAATAACTGATATATTTGAAACATAAGGCCCACAAATAACTTGAATTAACGTGTGTGTAACAGTCTACATTGCAGCGCGGGTCATAAAACGACTCATGTCTGCTCTTGTAGCTTTTCAACTGGAGCAATATGCTAACATTGCAAAAGTCAGGGGTTCAAATCCTGTTACTGTTAATCGCTTATGTAAATGTGTTCCGGTTTGGCAGCATGTGAGTTGTAGAATCTACAGGTGCGTTGCTATTCAAAAAATAAAAATCAATCAAAATGAGAGAAAAGTATGTCTATACAAGGTTGTCAAATTACCATTTACTTGTGATATCTTTCTTATTATCTGGGTACAGCAAAAATGTGGGGAAACAATGTCATAGCTGGCAAGGTGGATCTTCCACACTCCTTCCACCTGGCCTCACTCACCAGTGTCTTGGCCACTGTTCTCCAAGGACTAAGAAAGCACGGAATTTCCCTTCATTTCACAAAACTGAACACACTTCTTCTGTGTTGTCCAAGCTTAGTGAAGAGAAAAAACAGATCCCTGGAGAGAGGGGGTCTTCTTGGGTGGCGTACGATTTTCACAACAGAAGCGAGAGGAAGATTCGTGAGCTTGTTTCTGGTCATTGTTGTTCCCAGCTGGCCAACAGTATTGCTACAGGTCAGCTTTCATATAAAAACAAGCAATGAATCAAATGTAGGAAGGATAGGTAAAACAGGAATATTACACAACGCATAGCGGAAATGTTTTTCAAACCAACTCTCTGTATGGATGCATCAGAGAAATCATCCTACTCAGAGTTGGCCTGAAGCTTTATACCATTATAAAGAAATTACTGAACCATGGAACTGTGCCTGTGGAATCATAATTAACATTAATAAACAGAGAATTCAATTTCAGGAGGTGGACACAAGCTACCACATACAGTGTGTTCTAGCAGAGTTGTGTAGTTGGAAATTAACTGCCAAGAAAAAACAGCTAAGAGGCACCAGGACTGTTGTACTCTAGTCTCACATTTGTTATTGGCCTTCTATTTGCTGATGAACAAGATAAAGAAAAAGGCATTTCAAATTAATCTAGCTCTCAGCTTCCAACAAAATCCTTAGCAGATTCCAGTCTCCATTTCTTTAAAAAATATTTGAGCTGTTATTGTAGTTCCTAAAATAGACCAGCAGATGGCAATGGCATAATTCTGTTGGTTGTAGCGGGATATTAGAGCTGGGTTTGAAGCGAGTTTGTTGATCCTGTAAAGGACTTATTTGACAAGTGCATTTTTTTACACATTGTAGTGTTGTTATTATACGAAAAGACAGGCAATCAAAGTTTGTGACGCAAGATCGGTAGAATATTCATGTAGATGATCGGGAAATTTCATGCAATATCCTTCATATTAATAGCTTCATTTTGGCTATGAATCACTGATCCATCCATCCATCCATTTTCTGAAACCGCTTTTCCTATTCAGGGCCGCGGGGGGTCTGGATCCCATCCTGGAGGCTATAGGCGCAAGGCAGGGAACAAGCCATTGCAGGCCTATGAAGCAACAGTTGATTTTATTCTATTTCTGGTCTCCATTTACCTCTAATGACCATATAAAAGTAACTGACTGTACTTATGGTAACATCATTGCTGCAAAGTTTTTTTTGTTGTTTTTATGGCAGCTGGTACCTCCTTGTGCAAATTAATTGAAACAAGTTGTCACATAGACATGCATGCAGTGGCCTGGGACCTGCTGTTTTACACAGCCAACAGGGCAGAGAGTATGCTGAGTGGATGGACAGAGGAGGCACTGTGCCCACAGACTGGCAGGTCTGCTTAGGTGAGGATAGGGCTGAGTGGATGGACAGAGGAGGCACTGTGCCCACAGACTGGCAGGCCTGCTTGGGTGGGGTTAGAGCTGGGTGGATGCACAGAGGAGGCACAGGGCCCATGGACTGGCAGGCCTGCTTTGGTGGGGTCAGAGCTGAGTGGATGGACAGAGGAGGCACTGTGCCCATGGACTGGCAGGCCTGCTTTGGTGGGGTTAGAGCTGGGTGGATGGACAGAGGAGGCACTGTGCCTACGGACTGGCAGGCCTGCTTTGGTGGGGTTAGAGCTGAGTGGATGGACAGAGGAGGCACTGTGCCCACAGACTGGCAGGCCTGCTCGGGTGGGGTTAGAGCTGGGTGGATGGACAGAGGAGGGACTGTACCCACAGACTGGCAGGCCTGCTTGGGTGGGGATAGAGCTGGGTGGATGGACAGAGGAGGGACTGTGCACATGGACTGGTAGGCCTGCTTGGGTGAGGTTAGAGCTGGGTGGATGGACAGAAGGGGCACTGTGCCCACAGACTGGCAGGCCTGCTCGGGTGGAGTTAGAGTTGGGTGGATGGACAGAAGGGGCACTGTGCCCACAGACTGGCAGGCCTGCTTGGGTGGGGATAGAGCTGGGTGGATGGACAGAGGAGGCACTGTGCCCATGGACTGGCAGGCCTGCTCGGGTGGGGTTAGAGCTAGGTGGATGGACAGAGGAGGCACTGTGCCCATGGACTGGCAGGCCTGCTCAGGTGGGGATATAGCTGGGAGGTATGACTGTGCTGCAGTCATCCATGTATGGTTCAGCTGAATGCTCTGGGGTTTGGGCCCCTCCCTTTGTTGTCTTGGGGTTTCCTCCGGCTTCCCTGGTTTCCCCCCACCGTTTTAAAAATTCAGGTAAGGTTAATTGGAGTTGCCAGATTCCCCATAGGCATGAATGGTGTGTGTGTGTGGATTGGCACCCCATCCTGAGTTATTCCCATACAGTAACTATGAATCCACCAGGTTCTAAATCCAGACCCAAGGCAATAAGTATGAATTAATGTGACTGTGATGTCCGTCTTAACTGTGGTCAGTCGGCATATAGACGCGACAACTTGTTTCAGTTAATTTGCATAAATGTACTCATCCTCCTATTACACCTGAGTTGTAGACAAACCTTGTGAATGCACGGTCAGCACAGGAACATTCGGCTAATAGTTTCTCAAGATGGCCCTGCTGGTAAATAGATTAAACAAGGCACCAAATCACCAAATGTTAATCACTCCAGCTTTATGCAAGATTATGAGCTGTGTAAGTCCGAAGTTCTCAGTTTACTGTAATAAATACACTGGAATCTTATAAACTTGCATCCTTCCTCCAAACTAGCAACATCATCTGCAATAAATACAAAAACATCAAGAGTAACATTAGCACTCTTGTGCATCAATAGCAGGTACAATCATATTACTGATATATTACACTCACATTCACCCCTTATTGTAATGACTGCGAGAGGAGAGGATCCAAATGCAGGAACCACAAGTTTATTTGCAGAACTGTAGTCCAGAAAAGGGTCAAAAACAAGGCAGAAGCAAACAAGCAGACGAATCCAAACCGTCATCCAAATCCATAGTCCAAACAGAAACAAAATCAAAACGCAATACAAGGAGCACAGGGCAGACAGTCAAATGACAAGCGAAAGAGGACAAAGCAGCTCATGAGCTGCACTACGGAGGGACAATGACTACTTCACAAGGAAGTAGCTGAAAAGCAGGTGTTGTTATACCATGCCAGTTAATTCGCTTGATGAGCTCCAGGTGTGCTTTAGTATTCAGGGGAGGCTGAGCCGGAACTGAGTGGGCGTGGCTAGATAGATGCCTGGCTTGATGTGGCCATGAGACTAATCCCATATCCCTGATTATAAATCTGAAATGAAAAAAATACCATGATCACCCCCATATATGTCAGGCTGACCCTGAATAAAGTACTGTTTGACACCCAGCGTTTAAAGTGGCCAGCCGGGAGGACGACAAGCAAGAATGCTGAGGAACAATATATCTGTAAATATTTTGATGTTCCCGTCTGCCGGGGTGTAATTTATCACTGTTCTGCTCATATGGCATTTCCTTTCCATAAGGTCAAAGATGCATTATTAACACCAAATTGTTCTTTTTTATTAGTGTTACTGCACTGGGTGAGCTGGAGGTCCGCATCCTGGAGCGGATGCTCCCGGCGCAGCCCTGCTCCCCTGCTTGGCTTTGCTTCCCTGTGAGCCGCTGTGCTTTGACACGAGTGTGAGAATAAACAGAAGGGACTTTGTGTGGTCAGCGCCACATTTTTATTGCTCTTTTTCAAGGCATCCTATCTTTTCATTTTATCCCTTGGTATGATGACGTAGCTGAGCTTCATTTTCACAAAAATCTGATGGTTACTCTTCTAGGTAGAAAAACTTGTAGGTTTCAAACTTGTTTGCTGAGTCAAACAATGGTTTTATTTTATTTCTTTTCAAATTTATTAAAATCCATCCATCCATCCATCCAATTTCTGAGTCCGCTTGTCCCATTCAGGGTCACATGGGGTCCGGAGCCTATCCCAGAGGATACAGGTACAAAGCAGGGAATAATCCAGGATGGGACACCAACCTTCATTAAAATTCTTTTATCTATGAAAGTGGATGGACATTGTTGAACACTGGGTTGAAACAAAATGTATGTAGCAACCAAATTTAAAGAACTGTTTACAAAAGGTAGGGATAAAAAAGTGCACGTATATTTAGAGAATTCATGAAATTTAGAAGTAATTGATCTAGACCATAACACAAATTTTTGTACCTCTCTCTCTCTCTCTATATATATATATATATATATATGTATGTATGTATGTATGTATGTGTGACCCATGCAAAACAGGAAAAGCGTGCTGGAATCAGTGGAGTGGAGATTTAATCCAGGTCTTTGGTTGAATTTTTGTTACTTTTTTGCAAAATATATTTTTTGTGCCTATGGACTGGCAGGCCTGCTTTGGTGGGGTTTATTATATTTTTTGTTGTCCCAAATCTTTGTGTCTGGGTGAAGCTGAAATGCTGAGGTGACAACAGTAATCTTGGAACAAGTGTGACAAATCACAATCGCTCACATAAATAAACCACTGTCGCTAAGTGAGGTGCGGCAGACCCGCACATTTTCATAAGTTGCTCACTTCTGTGTATCTCGGCTCGAGCACAGAACCACTGCTAGCATATAATTGGAGCGCTGAGCGTTTTACAGCTTTCTGCTGACAACGGCCTATAAATTTGCCCATGGTTGAAATACCTAACAAAACAGGGCAGAATGGAGCAAAGCAAGAAAAGGAGGCGTAGTAAGCAAGACAAAAAGCAGACCCTCCCTACGCAAAGGACTGTGAACGCGGTACAAATCTACATCCATAGTTTGCTGGGCAAGTCTCCAACCACCCTCTCTGCTACCAACATCAATCTGTCCTATTAATTTTACGGCACTGTCATGTTTTCTGTTTGGTGTCTGAAACCTCAGAATAATAACTGGTTGGCAAGGTGTTCTTGTAGCAGCATCAAGCGAGCAACAAGAAACGTTGTCATGTTGATTTACTGAGTTTTAATCACCCATAAAGTCTACCTGGCTCGCTTTTCCAGCACCCCATACATTTTCAACAGGCACAAGACATCGAGTGGGTTTTTCTGCTTGTCATTGTGTCTTGGGGGGTGTCTGTTTCCTAGGACACAAAACAATGGGGTTCAGAAAGTTTTGAAAAGTGTACAAAACCTGAATAAAACTAAAGTTCAGAGAACGCAAAGAAAGCTCACTGTAAGAACGGTGAAGTGTCAGCTTCCAGCATGCGTATTTGAATTGGGGGCGTGGGGGGGACTTACATTAGTTTGCTGTAAACAAATTTAAAGTCTGTTTTTTTTTGGTTTCAACTGTGTCTTCTCATTGTTTGGCTGGTCATGTCCTTTCATTTAAAGAAACCCGGAGGTATTTCATGCTGTTTCTGTTTCTGTCTCTCCCGAGTGACCAAAATGGGGACTTGCCACTTTCTGCTCGATCAGATGGCCTGTCAAACTTGCCAAGCCCCTTTACTGGAGACATTTATCAGAACAGTCCCTGACTGTTTGCCATGAAACTGTTTTTCTGTCTGTTCTTTCCAGTTTTGTCCCAAACAAAATGTCAGTTGTGTGTTATTAATGCCACACCGTATAATGAATCAGCTCCCAGTGTGCGTTTACATTCGAGTGTACCATTCCTGCGTACACCCTGTATAATTACACAGCACAACCGGCCTTGTTTAATGTCAAGTGATTTCAAATTACTCAGACTTGACCTGCTCCCTTGAATGTCAGATGTGCAACTAGATGTATTATTCAGCATGTTCAAAATGAGAATGCTGCTCATTTCCCAGCGGCGCTAGTGCATTAATGCGCATTTAACTCCGAAGAGTGTTGAGTGAAGTTGATGTAGGTCTTGATCTTTGTGTCTTCAGAGAGAATATACGTGCACACATCATTTCAGAATATTATACTAGTTTACATATATAAATGTTATAGAATTGTACCTCCAGTTCCTATTTTGGTTCCAATTATGACGCAGTGAAAGAAACAAAGTAAATAATTTTTTGGGTGGGATCAGGGAGACAATTATACTGTAACAAAATGTGATCTGAATAAATATTTGGTTTGAATGTTTTTTTTTGGCAAACAATTTCAGGTTTCTCAATCCACATAGCAATGCTTTTCTGATACGAATCTGCCTGTAACCTCAAAAAATTTTTGCAAGATGTTGTTTGTTTCTCTAGCATGAAATTAACTGAGCTAGAATTAGGACAGTCTCTGGTACACAATGCAGTCATCCTGAGCCCTGCTAATAAAAATAGGTTCTTAATTGCAATCCTATTCCACCCTAGAAAAAGGCCTTAATCAATAAATGAAAATGGAACTGATCTTACTTCCTTTGTATTTTTAATCACAAACTGGCTTACACTGTAAGATATATGGCACTTCAAGCTAGAATCCAAGGCACCTCAGACATTAAAAAAAACAGTAAATAATAGATTGATTAAAAATATGAATGCATTTTTTGCAGATGTTTTTTTTCCCCCCAAAGCTGCTTACAGGCCAGTGCAAATAACATGTACACTGAGCACCAGACAGGTCATCAACACACATAGGTAGCTGCAGGAGGATTGCCATTGTGTTAAATGTAATAAACCAAAAATATTACTAGAGTACAACAAAAAACATATTCCGAAAATGCATGATATAACTAAAACATGAAAAAACATACATATATTAAAATTGTAAAGGGAATAGTCTTTTACAGATAGAGTTAGAGAACACTGGGCAAGAGAAGCAATGTGGAGAAAAACCTGAGCATTATGGGAAGAAGGAGGACTGCAACATAAAGAATGCAAGGTCAGAAGGGGCGAGCTTTCATGCTACACCTTTCAAGGTAGTGCTACCTGTTTCAAGTGCAAGAAGTCCATTGAACTGTTATAGGCTACCTGGTGCAATCAGCCACAGGCTGAGAGCTTTCAGCAATCAGACACAGACAGTCAGCCAATATAAAACAGGTACGCTTTAATGTCAGAGCCTGGACTCACATGTATTACAATGAATGCGCTTCAAATGAAATGCAAATGTAATAGGGTTAAAAAAAAAGGATGAGTCTCAATGTAAAACAAGCAAAAGGGGCACAAAATAATGTCGTAGTACAGTCTTGCTTAATACATCAAATAGCCAGTTCATTACGAACTGATCCCATGTTCGTTCATCATTAATCATTCGTACAGTTCATGTATTAAATGCAGTTACTGTATTTGTTCATGATTTGTACTTGAGTAGTAACTGAGTGCTAGCAAACACACTTCTCAGTCCACTGTTAGTGTGTGTATATCTAGGTAGAGTGTAAGTCGTGAAGGATTTAGTGATTTAAAATAATTTATAATCTGAAGGTGCTAAAGTCCAGTTTTGTGGGAATCCTCAAAAAATCAATAAACTGCACAAAAGGCACAGGATGCTCTTCAATGTGTTTGAATGGGCAGCTTAATATAATCTGATATTCTACTCTGTGATCTCCAGCAGTTATGAAGAATACATCTTGGAAGCCTGCAATGACAGAAACTCCTTCTCCATGATTTGTGGATTTTCGAGGGCTCATTCACCTAAATAACCCTTTACTCTAGGCTCTTTAAAACTGAACAGCCAGAGTACACTGAAAATTATTATTTATGTCCAAGTAATCAAGGTTGTCATAATGTAATCTTCTGGAGGTAGGGTCCTCTTCACCTGTAACAATCTCCGCCCCCTCAGTTTTTTTCCCACACCACCGTATTGTCATTTTTCCAGTCTCCCTTGCCCTTAATTTACATTATAAGCAACCATCAAGTTGATGGATGGCTATTCTAGGGAAATGAAAGCTTCATTTGTTGTCCGATGTGACTGATCTGCTGGCCCGGCAGTATGAAAGCAATGGGAGCACCTGACTTCAGTCGGAGGAATTGCTTTACGACTTTTCCGCCGAGCGAGAATGCACCTTTCAGCACCTGGCAGTCCACGCTGAAATATTACTACATTGCTAAGCATATAAATGTCTTCAGCTGCTTTGTAAGTAGCTTTTCTACAAAACTCATACACGATCACTGGATCCCTTGGCAGCAATAACCAATAAGAGACTCTTTACATTTTTTATAGAGGGTTTCAATTCAGGAGCATCGATAACAATGTTCCGCCGAAGCTGTGCTATTGACACAAAGGATGGGGAGCAGCGAGATGCCCATTCGCTTAAGTAACTGCTGCATTTTCTGCAGGCTGGGAGGAGAGAGCATGTGGGCTTCCCCAGCAGTTAAGGGGTTAGGCGGAGGGTAGCACATAAGTTTGCATAACTGAAAGATAGCCGTGCACATTCTGACGTCTCATTGGCCAGCTGATGCATCTCTGCGGCTTCTTTGCATTCGCCCTGCATACATTCTGCTTTGGATGTGTCGTTCCTCCCTCATCTTAGCGCTCACCCGCCTCTGCTCATCTCCCAGTGCTGTGCTCTCCCCCCCAGGTAGATAAGGTGGCCCTAATCTGCCCACACGCCCACTTTATATGGAGCATTATGAAACGTTTTCTTCTCCATTTTGTCTAAGGCAGTAAGCAGCCTGATGGTTAAGGAACAAAAGTTTGCAGATTCAGTTCTCAATAAGGGCTCGAAGATTGTCCTTTGGCAAAGGATGCAACAAGGTTTTTTTTCTTGCTGAAATGTAACAGAATAAATAGGTGAAGCGGAAAAAGATCTGAAAATGACACGGTGCACCTGGAGCCTATCTCGGGAAGCAGCGGGCACCTGACGGGGGACACCGTGGATGGAAAATCAGTCCAACACGTGGCCACACACCCAATCAAACACTAAGGGCAATTTAAAGACCCCAATCAACTTAAACCATGTCTCTGGAAAGAAATAGAAACCCATATACATCTATAAAAAGCTGAAATAGACAGCAGGAAGAAACAGATGAATGAACACAGTGTTTTGAACCCTTAAAAGTTGATATATGTGGTGACAAGCTGTTTTGCTTTCCCATTCAGGGAGTACTGCAGTCTTTTGCCTTACCCTGCCTGCGAAAGGATCCAGGGCACTCCATTCAACCCTTTCCAGGATAAGTGGTCAGAAGATTGATGGATGGATGGATGGATGGATGAATGGATGGATGGATGAATGAATGGATGCTTTAGCAGTTACATGCAATGTAGTTGAACTGTTGTCCTTCTAAAAAAGGTTAAATATGTTATCTATCTATCTATCTGTCTATCTGATCTGTGTATTAGAATGAATGCAGTCTATAGTAAAGAAATGCTTCTGAATGTGTACTGCAGCGTATTATGCAATGTCTTGAATATACATACATACAATCAGATAATTCCCAGGATGCAATATACAGCGGCTGACAGCAAATTTCTCACTGCATGTTCACAAAATTCCTGAATTGTTCCACGATTGCTTTGGAAAGACCATTTTTAATACAGGCCGGCTGTGATATAAAGCTAAACGAGCTGGCATCCAGCATTGTATTTCAGGAAGGCAGATTTATGTCTATGGCCATTCTATTTATCCATAAATAAACTGGATGTTTACAGAGTGGGACACAAAGAAGAGCCGTATAGCTTAATGGTCATTTTTTGGTACAGTAACTGCAGTGTCTGCAGTTGTCTTTCACTGGTTTTCACTGGCCCAGATAGTTATATTCAACTCTGCTGCTATATTCAGCTTTATGTAACACCTGCCATAGGCAAGCTTGCTCTATGTTTTCCATGTTACATGTTCTATTTACTTTGTGTAGATGCATGCATTTACACACACACGCAGACACAGACCACTGTAACTGCCATGACGTGCTTTTCCATCAAAAATCTGGGGAGGGTGCCCTGGAAAATCTATTGTAATCACTTTGGGGCAGATAAGACTATAATGTTTGCAATAAATTGTATTGGCACTTGGGGGGAAGACATAACAAATTCAGGCTGCAGCTGGGCCAACAATGAACTTCCTTGCCAATCTTCTCCCGCATGAGCGATTCACTCCACCGCTTCATTTTAGCAGCCGGGAGTCTTGCTTTCAAAGAGGCCCGTAACAATGACAAGAGGTGTAATTACGTGTAGACCTATCTAACCACAGCAAGTAGAAAGATTACTAAACGCTGATCACTTAATTTCAATCACTTCTGATAAAGCGGAGATCTCCCTCTCCATGGGTTTCCAGCTAGAAAATAAAGCAACACTGAAAACTGGTGTTTCCCTCACAGGAAAAGAAAATAAAAGACGAATGTGTGAATTTGTGTAGGAGTGATCCCAACAGGAATCGGTGCTGCAGAATATAATGGGCTTGTGCATCAGGCTATTCTTTACTGGCCGCACTCGTTCAGAAACTCAGAACGGACGACTGCACCGGGTTAAGGAAGCAACCAACTGTGGGGCAAGACCTGAAGGAGTCTGAGAGCAAGCCAATTTTTTCTGTCTTGCATAAGAAATTTTTAAGATTTGTTGACTTTTTGATTCTGTAAACCGTGTCACCTAATCCCTCCTTTCACTTTTTGTTTAAACTGACAGAGGAGATTAAGTTTGTCTGGAGCCCAGGAAATGTCAGCATTTACATTTTAATAAGATCACTTGTTACAAATCATTGTGAATATTTTCAGTGTCATTGTGTTGGTTTTGTTACCTAATTATAACGCAAATGTGTCCCTGAAAAAAAGAAAAGAACAAAAGAACCATCATAATCACCACATCCCATTAATGGGAAAGCCTGCAGTAAACAATTTTTAAGTGAAATTCTCCTTTCCTGCTGGGTGTTTAGAAGAAATGACTGTGGGTTGAAGTACACAGACCATCGATCAATCAAAGCTATATGAATTATGGCTGGAAATACTGTATGGTAAAGTGTGGGGTGTTTTTGTAATTTTGGAAAATGTCTCTCTGACCGCTAGATGGTGCTTAAGAGCAGACAGTTACGGAATGACTTTCCCGTCCGTGTCTCCATCCATACAGAATCGCTGCATTCTCACCTTATGTCGACTACCTGTGCCTTTAAAGTGCTAACAGGATGATTTGCTGATTCCTCCAAAAATATTTTAAGAGAGATTATTTTTATTAATATATACAGCATGTGAACTTTGCACCTGGTGAAATTCCATGCATGTCCTATTTTCGAGAAATCAATCATTTTGGGACAAAGAGCGATACTGCTTATTTTTTAGCAGCTCTGTAATTGGACTGACAGTGAGTGGCTTCACAAAATATGATGATGCAGAAAGCGAGTGGATGGTCTGCATATGTGTGTGTGTTTGTGAAATCGTGACACATCTCAAGATATTTTACAGGCCTACATACTGTAGAATCAGAATTCTGAAGGTTTATCGTACGATTATCCCCTCATTTTGCCAGCGCATTTCCCACTTAGACCTGAACAATAAATGTGTATTTGCCTTCAGGTAGAAGGCATTTACTGGAATACATAACCACCTCCTGTTCCCTGAGGGAAGATTTGAGACATTTACTCTTGAAGGGGTTTGCCATCTGTGTGCCAAAATGTCACTGCTGGAATACTCAGGCTTCGCTTCTGGTGTTACTACATTAGTGAGGTAAAAGCAACAGTGTATTTGAAACTAAGCCATTCACAGGGACCCAATAAACAATCTCAAGTGGCCTAAATGCCCCAGGGGCATCTCCAGTTCTTCTTCCTTGTAGATCAGAGACTATTTGCAGGTGTTGGTCTTGGATGGTGACGCTTCGATTAGCACCGCTGAGGGTGTATAGCACGTGGTCCTTTTCCTGGTGGGGTGCATAGTGACGGAATGCCAAGCAGGTCAGACTAGACTTCCCTTACCAAGGCCATGGACTCGTTCTGGGGGTTCCCCAGATGTTTCAAAGTCAGCTGGGTGATATATTTCCGGCAGCATCTGCTGGGTCTGCCCTGGGGCCTTCACCCAGCGAGTCATGTCCAGAACAGCTCCTCTGACAACCGACAAGTTGGCATCCTTATATTATTTCAAGGTCCCTCTGGATGTTCAAACTCCTCACCTGCTGCAGAGAGTGAGCCCAGCAACTTTGCAGAGAAATCTCATTTGAGCCACTTATACTCACAACCTCATCCTTTCAGTCATTACCCAAAGCTCATGACCATATGTCAGGATAGGGATGCATACTGACCATAAAATTGTCAGTTTCA
This sequence comes from Mormyrops boulengeri, assembly GCA_026781065.1. Taxonomy (NCBI): domain Eukaryota; kingdom Metazoa; phylum Chordata; class Actinopteri; order Osteoglossiformes; family Mormyridae; genus Mormyrops; species Mormyrops boulengeri. The sequence continues at coordinate 26,428,357 of JAODLD010000136.1, forward strand.
TCTCATAACTGTTTCACCACCATGCACTTGTTCAGTGCCGTCAAAACTGCAATCACCAAACTGACCTGCCTGTCAATTTCATGTTCCCTCTCACCAGCACCAATGAACCAAGATCTTGAGGCGCTTAAACTCCTTCACTAAGGGCAGACTCTCTCCCCTCAACTTGATAACTTGTACATGAAAATCACAAAGACACACTCTTGCAAAATGGTGAGCAACAAGTGGCAGTAGCTCCGGTAGCCCATATTCTTGCTGACAAAAACACATGTATATACTGTGTCCCCACATACCCTCACAGCTATCTGAAGGAGAAGAGTTGCTCCATCGTTCCCCAACCAGGCTGGAATCTGCATTGTTCTTCCTGAATCCTAAGTTCAACTGTCAGACAGAGTCTCCTCTCCAGTACACTGGCAGAGGCTTTCCCAGGGAGGTTGAGAAGTGCGATTCCTTTATATCTGGAACACACCCTGCGGTACCCCATTTTAAAAATAGGTAGCCAGTCCAGAAGAGCTTCACCTTCCATGCAACATTGAAAAGACGCCACCAAACTTCAACAACAGCCAGTGCTTGCAACATTTCATCTACCCCCACAGGCTTTCCATCATGGAGGCCTCTGACCACAACAGCAAATTTATTTGCAGTGATAGACTCTGATCCACCAGAAGCTTCGCACATGGTCACTTAGTGATAGGGCAATTCACTGGGTTGTGCATATATTCAAAGTGTTCCTTCCCACACTCGACAATATTATTCACTCTTGCTTAACACTCCAAGTTCTGGGCCCCCCCCCCCCCCCCCCCCCGGGGGGGGGGGGGGGGGTAGGGGGGGGCGG
>JAODLD010000136.1:26432957-26461842 GCA_026781065.1 Mormyrops boulengeri
GACAAATTTGCCAGCAGACCTAGCACTGAGAAGATGATGTACCTGTATACCGGGTCACCGGTTAAATGTCTACAGATGATGAAACTGTACTTCTGGCTGGCAGAAGAGGTACTGGCAGTAGGAAGTCATGATGCAGACAAGTGGTCTGAACTGGGATATAGAGTGTAATGTGTGTCTCTGTCGCCCACGAGCGGCTGGATCTTGATGCAGATCACACGCAGCCAGACTGCTGTCACTTCCTGTCGTGTCATGTGATGGAACAGAACAGGGTCCAAGAAAAAAGAGAGGTGGAGTGGAGAAAAAAGGAGCGGATTCCTTGTTTCCCATGATTTCTCACCAAGGATCAAGTCCCATCAACACTACTGAACTCATTATGCAAAACTTGCTGCTCGGGCGTTGTTTTGAATAAAACTATATATGAAGACATAGCAAAGCCATTAGTTAATTGCAGTGCTTTCTGACACTGGAAAAGGAAACTGTTTGCCAAGCAGGGTGAACTAATAATTTCTCACTGCCATGCACACACACCCATCTAATTGGGCTGCTATTATAAATCTTTGGATAAAGTAAAGACGTCTCACCTTGAACTCGTCCAAATATGAAATTAATCTCTCATTAAAATTCACCCCCAACCTCCTGTTCATCAATAAGGCTTCTGGATATGACGAAGGCTGTGCAAACAGTGAGATTGCCAGCCGTGTAAAACTCAGAGAGAAAACGCATTAATAAAAACATTTATTTAAGACGTGTAGGCTGACAGTCTGCGGTGTGCACTTTTTAGCATGCTGCAGCGGCTTCCCACTCCCTCGCTACGAGTCACTAAGTCTAATAGCTATTAAAGCTCCATGTGTCGCTGTTTTCCCTGCCTCATTATTACATGTCCTCTGGATTTTCTGCTTTTCTGCAATGTTCTGTCTACGCACATCCCCTGCGTGGTGTCCTCCGCATAGACCTGTCCACTCTCTGCTGTCTTTAAGCAGGCAGAGGTGAGTGGGCCGTCTGCCAGCTGTGGGGTCCCACTGCACCAGTGGTCCTCCACCTCATGTGCAAACCCACTGCCAGCAAATATAGGACTGACAGGCTATTTAACTCATTTATTAGCTGGGAATTGAACCTCAGATTCTGTAGCTATACAGACTTCCCACAATCCTAATTCAAGCACACACGGAGTGAGGGGTGGATCACTCATAAAAGCCTCCATTTGTTCATAGATCAATCTGGTGAAAAAGCATGACGAAGCCATTCAAGATGACATCCTATGGTGTATGAGATGGTTAAATGCTGATTAAGCTATTGCAAATTGCTGTAGCTTGTTTCCTTTCTGTATTAGCTGTTGCGACATACAAATTTCTCCTTGTGGGATACATAGAGTTTATCTTAAAACTTTATATGATTATTAACATTCAAACATGTCCAGCAAATGACATCCGCTGAACAGCTAGAGATGGCTAATCTTGTTTACTGCTGCTAAGATGTGAGTCGTGAATGTCACAATGTGACAACTCGTTGATGATGTGTTGAGTTATCGGTAGAGGGCAGGAATGATGAGGGATGGGGGAGGGGATTAAGAGATGCGATCGCTCATTGGCCAGATTACCCTGACTTCAAATTTACTGCTTAAGTTTAACAACGTTATTCACAGTCAATGTAATTATCTGTTGACTGAATAATTAATTTATATGTTACATTTTTACAACATATTGGGTAGGCATGTCCCTCCCTACCTATATTGATTGACACAATGCCACTGAATCCATCCACCCATCCATCCATCTTTCATACCCACCTTGTCCTGTGCAGGGTTGTGGGGATCCAGATCTCAAAAGCTAAGAGCGCAAGACAGGGAACAGCCTAACAAAGGGCACACGCACTACTCACACTAACATTTTGACATTTTCGATTCATTTTAACATGTGTTTGGATTGTGGGGACAAACTGGAGAACCCAGAGGAAAACCGACAATGACATGAGGGGAACATGTAAACTGTACACACGTAAAGCCAGGGCAGGGGAAACCCTGCACCCAGAGGTGCTAACCACTGTGCTACTGAAAATATTTACATATTACAATGTTATAGTATCACAGACCCCGCAAGGAAGAGCAGTGAGAAAACTAAGATGATGAATAGCATAGCACAGTTAGCCTTCAGACAATGGTATTCACTATTAATGTATGTTACATTTGGGCTCATCTGAAATTTGCGCTTTATCAATCAAACAAATTACTCATTCGGTTATTGAGTGGAAAACGGTGCACTTTAGACTTAGTTCAAAGTATAGCATTATACACTTTTGCATTTTGTAATTAAGGATGCAAGACCTTTCTTGTCATGATAAACTTTGAATTTATAGGATGCATTTATTCATGTATTTTTAAATTAAAGGCAAATGTAGTCTGCCTAAATAAGTTAAAATCTATTCTGTGTAACGTTTAGTCAGCTAATGTATGAATGTCTTTTAGCGGACATTAAAGCTAATCAGCAAAAAATGAAAAGGTGGCAGCAGCCCTGCCACTGGGAGGGACCACCAGGTGACCACCCCCGTTTACAATGCAGTGCATTAATTGACCAACAATACAATAAGTCACTGAAGCAAAGTGCCCTTTAGCATCAAAGCTGAACCAGCATGTTTGTTTTTTTTCTTTATTTTTTTTCTGCAGTCTGGATGTCATCCTGTTATCTCTTCAAAGGAACAGCTCTGTCATTCTGCCTAATCCCTGTGTCCATCAGTAACTGAAAGATGTTGCTTATGCAGTAACACAACGTATTTGCACTGGGATACAAATGATAAATGTCCCTGGTTGAGCTGACATATGTCAAATCTGTAGGAGGCAACAGCAGTAAGGAGATAACTTGTCTTCCAGATCTTTTAGTAAGGATATATTATGATGTCAAATACTACCATGACTAATTTGTGACATCTTGATGTTGCAGTTATTGCTACAGAATGTTTGAAAAAATACTTCCACCTACCAAGTTTATAACACATGTAAAGACACAATGTAAAGACATAGTGTAACTTCAATAATAAAAATGCAAGTAATGCTTCTCTTTATTCATACCATTTTTTACCTTTAGTGGGCAAAAAATTAAAAAATAATGCATTTTTGCATATTTAATACAGGATTTTACACCTCAGCAAAGTCATATTTCTGGATATGCACCACAGTTTGAGAACAGAATTAAACCAGATAGTTGCTCAGAAAGGTATGTGTAAAGTGCTTGTTGATGGTCTGGGTTTCATAGGAATGTTTCTAAATTTTCCCAATAATAATGGGTCTAGGAGGTGGGTTGGGCTCATTGTCAGTGGCTGTACCCTTCGCTTTACAATGCGTGCATTTATTTGCCAGATACAGCAAGTAGATATGATGAATAATTAAGGCTGCGAATGCAGGCAACAGCAACGCAGGTAGTAAAGTTTATTTATGCAGCTTTGCTTCCTAAAGGAAGTGTTTTGAAAACACGATATCCTATTGAGGGGGGTATATGGTGGTCGGCACTGTTGCCTCACACCTCTAGGGAGCAGCATTCAGCCTCGTCTCCAACGAGGCTCCATGTGCATCTACTCCTCATCTCATCATGGGATTTCCTCTAGAAACCCTTGTTTTCTTACCCAGTCCAAAAACATGGTAAGATAAATTGGTAAGATAAAACCAAATCTTGTGGGCATGCATGATGGGTTGGTACGGGGGGGTTATTGTTCCCGGGATGTTCCCTGCCTTGTGCCTGCGGCTTCTGAGCCTCCGGACCCCTTCAACCCTGAATAAGACAAGTAGGTACAGGAGATGGATAGATGATATATCCAATTGAAAATAATAAAATGGGCAAAATAATGGAAACAGCACTTGTTAAAGGAATTTAAGCTTGAAATAAGTAAATCACGGTATCTAACCATCAAGACACCGTAGATTGTGTCACAGAGAACCACTAACAATCCCACACTACTGAATGAGCTGTTCTGGTTCCCGATTGCATGTAACTTTACCTTGTTATCAGTAACACTCAAACCATTTTGTTGTCCTGTCTGTCATTGTTGGTTTGTGGTCTCACTAGTTACATGTTTTTGGTGTTGGATTTCTCTTGTGTATGACCTTTTGCACGATTTCTCATTTTCTGACTTCAGGTAGCTCCCAGCACTGTGATCTACGTACTTAATTGTGTGATCTACCTAAACCCATCTTTCTACCCTGATCTTGTTCAGTTGGTGCTATTAAACTCTTTGCCAGGATTTTAACCTCATATTGGTGATACACACCCAGCTAAAAAGTCAGTTGGTAAAGAGGTCTGACAAGCAGCACATTGATACTTTTTTTGAGTTCTTTAGACACAACTAACAGGGGTCCAATGAGTGTCTGAATGTAGGTGTATCGATTATTAAGCCTGTATAATTTTTTAATGCGTAGGGTAGAACACTCTCAAAAATCATGCAAAACACAGACAATCTGCGTCAAAACTCATCAACATAAAAATGTTTGCTAAACACCATGAAAGCACAATGTCAGAAATTACCAGAGAACTGACCAAACATCTCTGTGACCCAGTCTCAAAGAGAACTGCACATTTTGAGCTTCGCAAAGCTGATTTTTTTATGACAAGTCTAACAGTAGGGAATAGCTTTTATCCAAGTTCAATGTTCAAATATGCATAGCCTGCTGTAAGCACAACAAAACCTGGATTTCCAATAGAAAAAAAGTAACTTGGTCATATGAGTCATCTTTTAGCCTCTTTCCCACATTGAGACAGGTTTATGTTTGGGGAAAGCTGAAGGATGCCTTCAATCCACAATGTGGAGCACTGTAATGGTATGGGCAGCCATTTTGCGAGACTCATTAGGTCCGATGATTGGGACCTGTGGTGCAAAGACTGTTTCTTCATAATGCTCTCTTCTTCAAGGAAGATTACACTCCCAAACACCATATACTAACCAAATTTGAGGGTTAACACTTGTGAAGCACAAAGGTAGTAGTACACTCTTACTTGATGTATTAATTTACCAGTTTGTTATGTGCTGATCCCATGTTCATTCATCGTTAATTAATCATAATGGTTCATGTATTCCATCCTATTACTATATTTGTTCATGATTTGAGCTTGAGTACTTACCGAGTTACTAAGCTACTTCTGGCCCTTCAAGTACAGTGTAACCAATATGAGTGCTTTTATGAACACAAGGATGAGGTTACACAGCTTTCCAGTGTCGCCCCAATGAGGAGACCTAAACTTTACTGAACCTCTAGGCTTATTTCTAAAGTGGAAATTGTGAAAGGGGTTCCTGCTTCATCCGTGGAAGAACTGGAAGATCTTCTTGAAAAATGTCAAGCATTCCATTACACATAATCTTGAACTTGGATCGAAGTTTCTCTGAAGGTAAAGGGTGACCCTAGTCTTTTCTGGGTTCCTTGATACTACTATATTGTTAGGTCTTTCTGTTCCACCCCAGTACAATATCATACTGTACATAACAAGGTAGATTTAGCAAAGTTGATGGATTAAGTCTGAGTATTTTCTTAGTCATACATGAGTAAGTATAGCATAGCAAGTATGAATGGTGAGCATTTCCATCTTTGGGCCAAGTCCTAATGAATGTTGTCATTTTAGTCCTTTAGTTAGTGCTTAATGAGTATATTTACCTAAAGCAGCTTACAATCTCAGGGAAGAAACTGTGTCGGGGGGGGGGGGGTTTCAGATACTGCTTTATATGTTAGCAAGTGCATAAAGGTTATTGTTTTTTATTTTGATATATTGCAGAAGAGACCATCCAGCCCCCAGGCCATCACAATGATCAGCTAAAAAAATCTGCCTTAAGGCAAAAAAAAAAGTGTGACTAAATCAAACTGCAGCCCAATGTTTTCCAGAATGTCAGACCCTGCCCCACCACTAGCTAACATACTTTATTTATGAAAGGAAAACAAAACTGAGAACAGTTAAAGTAGAAAATTACAGCATTTACGATGTTTCAACACATAATGATGCATATTTCATTCTTATTAATTCATACCCCAGATGGGATGAGGCAGATAAAAAATATCAGAAAAGATAAGCAGTAAGAGGATGGATGGATGGATGGATCATTTCAGCTCGGAAGCTTTCTTGTGATATATTATTAAATAGTAATGAAATATCTGGACCGGATCCCACAGAGAAGCTGGCACCACAAAGAAACACCGTTTTTCAGGGACTGTGACCTCCTACAGATGCAGTCATCAGAAGCAGTATATAATTCGGATCAGGATTTCTTCTGTCCTCCAATGTAAGTGTTGCCAGGATGGATGTTACTGAAGAACAGCTCCAGAATTGTAGCACTGATTTGGGCCTTGGTTGTGTGTGTGGACTGTGTAGATGTTCTCCATGTTTTATATGGGTCCCAAACCAAAGTCCAAAGATTTCCTGTGCAGGTGGAATGGTGCCTCTAAATTGCCTTTGGCGTGAGTGCCCTAAGATGGACTTTTGTTCTTATCCAAGGTACACCCTACCTTGTGTCCTGTGCTTCATTGGATAGGATCCAGGATCACTACAACCTTGAACTGGACAAGCAGTTCTGTGAAATAAATTAATGACTGCATGAAAAAAATGCTCTTTACCTGGGTATTTTCTTTTTTTAACACCCAGCTGCATAAACTGGAAGAAAAATAATCTTACCTGGTCCTGCATCAAACCAACCTTTAGGTTCAGGGCCTGTATTCACAAAGCATTTTATCGATCCACTAAGAGTACTCCTAAATTGCATGAATAGTTTTTAAATGAGTTCTTTCCTAAAACTGATTCACAAGGTGGCTAAAAGCAACTTTTAGTTAGGAAAAGAGCCAACTCCTAAGCTAAGAGTAAGACTCCATCGCTTTGGCTGACGGCAGTTCTCACGCATGAGCTTGCTTGCAATAACGAGTCAAGGAGATGCAGCAGCAAAACTACAATAAGTTATATTTTATGTACAGTACTGATTTACAGTGTATTTGAATTATAAACACTTCAGTAATTTGAAAAGCATTTGAAACAGCTGTAATGTATTTCGAACGAATCAATAAAATTCAGTACATAACGACACTGTCCGTTTCATTAACTTATATTCATGTAATAAATATACAAATGTCAATTAGTTTGTAATCTGCCTGAGACATAAAGAAAAAGAAAAAAATTGGTTATAATTATCACTATAATCCACTGTATATGACTGGGTTGTTTCGGTTTGTTGGAGAGTTACTGCATCCCTCACAAGCTCCACAACAATCATTATTCCCGCCCGACTGAGGCGGTATCCTTTGAGCAATTCAGCATTCGTTTAAGGTTGTGACATTGTGACGTGGATTGACAGCAGCCTCTTTCCGTCTGTTTGTGAATCGGTCTTAGTGACTTAGGAGTCCTCTCCCCAACCTTTTAGTTCTCCCAGACTTAGGTGCTACTTTTAGCGCTAAGGGGCTTTGTGAATTGCTCTTCGTAAAAAAATTAGGAGTCCTACATTTAGTATTGACACGGCCATAATTTTTAGGAGTTTCTCCTAAATCGCCAAGCTTGGAGCTACTTTTAGCCTTAAGATGCTTTGTGAATACCGGCCTAGGTCTGGATTCTCCTTAAAAGGCAGGTGTCCTTGCATTTTAGGGAAGCATCTCTTTTATGCTATCATTTAGATTCAGTAAGCCAGCTAGCCAGCTGCTTAGCGGGGAGCCATATCATTTCTGTGTAATGGTGCAGCACACGGCAGACGCAGTGGCTCCGCAGGGGGTGTCGCTGTCTCTCTAATCCAGGCTCGCAGGTTCGTTTATGATTCCAAGTTTGGGTCAGTACTGATGGCCACCCAACAAAGCTGGACAGGTCAAGTGGTGGGTGTAAATCGTACATCGTCTCTGCCAAATGACCTGCACATAGCAGCGCCGCTAGAGATTTTGGGCCCCATGAAAGCATATCATATTGGGCCCTCAATGCAAACCAATCTAATTATGTTCCAATGCTTTCAGGCCCCCCATCATTCAGGGGCCCCTGGACTCATCCTAACCCCCTCCCCTATTGCATGTCAAACTTGAACTTGCACGTGTAGATCCAAATTTAATTTTGACTACCGCTCAGGCTACATTAGCAAGGGAATTCGACCTGTGTATTTTGTTGTACTTATACTTGTTTACCACTACAGCCATACTGAAATGTATTCAGTTTCATTCATCTTTTTACAGGCTGGTAATTTTTCTGTACTCGATAAGCATATGCGACAGTAATTTGTTCAGCTCCTAAATCATTTCAGCTAGGAAGCTTCCTTCTGATATATTATTAAATATATAGTAATGAAATATCTGGACCGGATCCTACAGAGAAGCCGGCAGCACAAAAACACACCGTTTTCAGAGACTGTAACCTCCTACAAACCCACTCATCAGAAGAAGTATAAAATTCAGATCAGTGTTTCTTCTACCATTTAATGAAACCGTCAGGATGGCAGCTAACCTGGAGAAATGCATTAGAAAGTGTCCCAGGGTCTGGACACAGGTCAAAAGTGCATTTTCTGTTGTCTAGATGGCAACACAAACAAATGATATAACAGGCGTGGTTGACAACAATAGTAGGGAGAAGATTTGCTGTGGAAAAGATCAGCTACGGTAGAGCACATTGAAATTTTATGACTGGGGAAATGAAGAGCTTGCAGGGTAACTAGACTCAAACTGAAGGTGAAGGAAGGATTTTTTATGAAGTCAGCGACGGAAGTGTAGATGACAAAAAATAAAAACTGCATGAGTGGGAAGATACCGCAAGAAAAACTGCAAGTAGAAGCTATACGGAAATCCTAAGGAGGCGTTGATATGAATCTTCACCTTAGGGATTATCTACACGGTCATAGAATACCATTTTAGCCACTGGAATTGCACCTATTGACCCTGTGTGTGATACTGTAGATCCTGATGTGGAAATTTCTGAGAGAACAGATGGCCACAACATTCTGAAAGAGGCACGCGGACCACCATGTAACACCAGTGCAATTAGTTCTGTTCAACCGATGTTCAGTGAGAGCACAATCGCACTGGGACCATAAACTGCAGAGTGCAGCAAAGCTCTGCAATGTACAAGGTAATCCTGGAGGGTGTGGAGACAATGGAGATAGGCTGCGTAATGACAGTCGCGCAAAGAGGGAAAAGGAGAGAGCATTACTAGCATTTAACGCGAAGAGAAACCATGTTTTAACTTTCTGATTATACTATTAAACAGTGACTAGTCGGTGACTTGAAATATGTGGAATGTTCTTCACACTGAGTTGCATAATAGAAATTGCTAACTATTGTATTTATGGATTTCAGTTTAGTGCACTGAGGTGGACAGATATTTACTTTGAAATACAGATGTAATCCAGTTGTATTTCCTGTATGCTAAATAAAATGTATATCTGATAAAATTTTGCAACAGGACTGAATGAAAAATGCATGCATCCATCTTCCAACCACTCATGCCGGTCAGGGTCATGGCAAGGGCATCAGGCTGGGGTACACCCGGGACAGGATGCTAGTTCATCACAGGGCACATATACGCACACGCCCACACACAATCATGCACTGTGGGTAATTTATAGACATCAGTTAGCCTGACTCCGTGGGGAAATCGTAGAACCTGGCGGAAACCCACATAACACGGGGAGAACATGCAAACTCCACATAAACAGAGCGGAGGCAGTGAATAGAAAATGTAAATATTTAATTAGAATTAAGAACAGAAGGCTACAGTTGTTAGATGTACTGCATTGGCATAATTTGCATTGTGACCTTCAAACTGCACGTTCATTATACAAAGTTAAAGATGAGAGCTCTTGGTAGATGAATAATATAACAGCGATGGTAGAATATGGAGCAATGGGAATTAAGAAGCATTTTTTGTCTATTCTGATGCTTTTCCATAGAGTTAGGTATGTGAACAACTGCAGAAATCTATTCTTGGCAGGAAAGCCAGTCGTGTCCTTCTTAGGTCAAGGATAAATAAGGCTCTTTTCTAAATATAGGTTCATCATAATAACAGTCTATCGGAGCAACTGGGGGGAGCGGTTGGTATCTTAGCAACTGATGCCGGGCAACCTTGTTGGAATGTATTGGCTAAGACAGGGGTTATCTTCCTCCTCAGAAAGTTGAAATTCATTCGCACCTGCCTTCATTCAGCTCAGAATAGGATTATAGAGCTGTGACCTATAAATGCTTATCATTTTTTTCCGACTTAGAGATTTTATTGCATTTCCAGTAAAAAAATTCATGAAAATATGCTGTAGCTCCCTTCAGAATGTTGACACATAGTAAAGTGACTAACTTATTAAACAGTGTTTTCATTACCATGTCAGTTTTAATGTTATAAAAGAATGAAACATGGAAGTTATTTTTAAATGTTATAAGTGTTCTACCATCATAAAAGAAACATCTCTGAGTGAAGGTGAGCTGTTAGAGTAGATGGCTTTTACCAGTCAGTTAGGTGCTATGGCGCTGTTTGCGTTTGCCCTGTAACAGACTGACATACTATCCAAGGTCCTCAACCAGAATTTCCCAGGACTGGCTTCAGGCCCATGGTGACCCTGTACTGGACGAATGACCATGGAAAATGGATGGATCTTTGCTAGCATCTTGCACCCCCTTCTAGAGGGTTTTTAGTGAGATCTAACTGTCTGTGATATAGATTAGGTAGCATCGCTCCTTCAGTACCACCCAGCCTGAGGAATTCCCTTGATTGCTGCTTCTCTTCAATCTCACACACCAAGGACACAGGACACTTATTTTCAGAAAATAGGTCAGCCCCTCTTAACCTGACATATAGCCAGCCCACATAACATTTCCAATAAATTAATTTCTATGAATACTATATGTAAACATGACTAAATTTCTATAAAAAGACATAACATATTATAACACATACTGTAATAGCCATGTGTATTATGCATTATGAATGTTTTTTGAAGCTCTCATCTATAATGCATTATACATACCTTCATAATACAGTACAAAGCATCCTAAATTCATCCCCTGACCATTATAATGCATTATGAAGGTACCATTAGTGCAGATGTACCTTTAGTGTAGATGAGAGCTTCATTGGAGCTTATGAAGTATTATAGTCAACACTATAATGCCTTATGACTGTCAGTTGAAGATATTGTAATACTTTATTCATTATTATTAATACTGAGCATTATAATGCATTATGAAGGTATCTATAGTAAATTATAAATGACAGCTTTAAGTAAAGTTCATCCATCCATTTTCTGTAACTGCTTGTCTTATTCAGGGTCATGGGGGGGTCCAGATCCTATCCCAGTGGCTACAGGCACAAGGCAGGGAACAACCCAGGATGGGACACCAACCCATCACGGGGTATTAAGTGCTACCTGCAATTATTTCATATTTCTTCAGTAATTATTATACCATTATTATTCAGGTTATGCTGCTCTGATTAGGAAGCAGAGGGAAAGTGTGCAGTGTTCACCTTTGGATGGACCCCCCCAGTCTGGCACTCACATGCACATTTAGGGCAATTAATACTCACAAGCTCACCTGAAGCACATGTGGTGCGCTGGCCTTCAGGAAGAACCCAGAGCCGCCAGAGGAAGGCAACAAATACGGAGGGAGAGCATGAGGACGACACATTCACAGAGCTGACAATGCACTCCACTCTGCCACCAACCCACACTCCTGTGATGCCGTTTCCTCTAATGTAACAATGATCTGGAGTTTGATACGTGGGTCAGGGAGGTGAGAAGTGTCAATATGAACAGGCTATAGCAAATTTGAAACAATTAGCAAAATAATGTGAAGAACATTTTACTTCTCATAAATCACAGTGTCATTGGTGTATGTTAGAAATCGGTAATGTATAATGGAACCCTCATAATGAAGTAAATGAGTTTTAAAGTTATAATTGTAGAAGGGGGTCTATATTGGGAAAATACTAACACAATTACCAAAAGCAAGAGCAATGTTAGCTCTTCTGGCAAATTCCAAACGGAATACATAGCTGAAAGTATTGCCTGGTGTCAATTTATTTCCCTTCAAAATTTCATGCATGTTGATATTAACCATGGATACAAATTATTTTTTTTGGCACAAATTAAGATCAATTTAAAAGCTTTACTCATTCATTTACCCCCATAATTGTGTATTCAGTGCATGTTCATAGTGACCCTGAACTTTATCTCAGAAAGCACAGGGAAAAGGCTGAATACATTCTGGGTGGGATTCCACTCCATTACAGGCCAGAGAGTCACACACTCACCCCTTGGAACTGAGGAAAACTATTTATGTTACATTTGCTTATTTCACAGACACTTTTGTGACAGGCAAGAGGGGAAAGCTAGAGTGAGACAGAGTGGTCAGCCAGTGTACCTGAAGCAGTCGGCATTTTGTGTAATGACCCATTGAATTGATTATCCTCCCAGCCATGGGATTTGAACCCATGACCTTTTGACACTGGGAGGCACGGTGGATGGCACTGTTGTGTCATACCCCCAGGGTTGAGGGTTCGAATTCCACCTCCTGTTTGTTTGTGTGGAGTTTATATGTTCTGTGTTGCACAGATTTCCTGCCACAGCCCAAAGACTTGCTGTAAGATGTCCTTAAACCTGTCTGTAGTGTATGACTGTGTGTGCTCTTCCATGATCCTGGCCAGGATAAGCAGTTAGAAGATTAATGGATCTTCCTGGGCACAGATCGCTACCCTGCTAAGCTTTCCACCGCTGCCTTGGAAATCTGGACACAACTGGGTCTGGCATTGAAACCTCAACCCTGGATTTGTGCAACAAGGAGTGTTACCTACTATTCATTCAAAACTTAGAAAACCCACATCGCAATATCTCAGCAAGCCCATGCAGACTCTGGCTACTGTTTGCTGAATTTCAGATGTTGACATGCTGATAGTTCTCTCTTGATCTTCCATCTTTTTTCCACCACTTGCAGTCAGTAACATTTATTTTGTTATAGTTTTTGGTTGATTAAAAGCCCATGATGTGACATTAAAAAACCACGACTAATCATCTGGAGACTAACCACCAGTTCCCTGGTCCATGTTTGGAAAAACTAGTTGTTCTTTCATTCTTAAAGACTGCCAAAAGACACCCTCATTTAAATTCCTTGTTTAATTCTTCTCTTTCCTGGCAGCGCGCTGTGATTACAAGATTTCCTTTGATTTGAGCCCCTATTATCTGAAAATGTTAATTGAATGACTCAAATCAAATCCATTAATCTAAAATTCACTGAAAGTTTCTGAATGCATATGGTTAGAACTTTATTATTAAATCCAAGTTAAACCCAGTTTGTTGGTCAAATAGACGCCTAATTGATAATGAAAGAGATTTCTTTTAAATTTCTACCCTTGAATAAAAACAAAAATAATCAGCAATTCTGGTTTTGATATAACCAGACATTTTCACCATACACAACTAAGAGTTTTGTTATCTGTTAGGCATTATTTTCTTTGACAAACAAGAATTGGAGCTTTGACCTGATTAAAATTAACATTGACTTCCTTGTAGCATTATTCCAGTTACGGATAGTTAAATGTTAATTCTAAAGCTAGAACAGAGAAAAATTCAGTTTCTTTTTATTTCACTCTGTGTCCTAGTCCCCTGTAAGAAAAGGATCATTTTTCAATGATTTTCATTCAAAGGGCATTCAGAGCCAATGATCATAAACTTCAGATGAATGAAAACTGGGATCTCTAAACATGCTGAAAAAATTAAAAAATGTGTACAGTCCCCATGCAAAATTGCATATTCAGAGGTGTTAGGTGCAATTCAGGCAACTGACTACACTCATTTGATGACAATTCATTCTTTGAAGCCTTTTTGAAGCCTCAAAGCAGTCAGTTGTGAAAAGCTTTTTTTCACTTTTTCCAAAAAATCTGTAAAGCAATTTTTATCTGCAGTTGTAGAACTGACAGCAGGAGCAGGCAAGGAGAATGAGAGGAGCCAGCAACTCTGATGTTCTTAAATGCAATGCCCCATTGACTTATCTTTCATATTGGATATAAAACTTTGGATGTACTTGTGGCTCATTTAAGGTTCAACTTCAGTGAAATCAAAGTGTTTTTCCACTGTGGATAATAAACAAACTTACAAAATGCAACCTGAGCAATTCCTTGGCCTCTCTCCCCTTTCCGATTAGTGTTGTTTCAATTGCTATGTACTGATCCCCGGAAAAGGAGCTTTTAAAACTGAACCTCATCTATCAGGATGCCACCATGCCCTTCGTTTGCTTTCAAACATTCCTAATTGGCTTGTCACCTCAACAAGAAAATAAACATGCTTGCATCTCCCATGGGCATCTATATATTGAGTAATTTGAAAGCAATTCATTTTCTCCATCTGAGCTAACAAATCTGGGAGATAAAAATATGCACATTACACATCAAAGGAGATATAGATTAAGTGATTCAAAACAAACAGGCTTTGGAAATAAAGAAATAAATAAACAAACAACTATTTATATTACTATGTGTTTGTTTCCCACAAAATGTTTATGAAAGAGAATCCGATAATTAAATCCATTATTAAAACGCACTGCTTCACTCTTAATGATGGTAACACTCAAAAACACAATTCCACTTTGGAAATTGGGTAACCTTTAGTGAATACAGCCAATAGTAAAAAAAAAAAAATCAAACAGGAAGATTGCATAAAGAAAATATGTGCAGTAGCTGGCGATTATGTTCGTTGCCAAAACGATTACACAATTCATGGAAACTGGGTATATTGCAGTAAAAAAAAAGCAAATGGCAGGATTTTTTTTTAATTAACAAGAGTAATTAAGAACAACAGCAGGTGAAACTGTCAGTCAATGTCTACTCTCACTTCCTGTCAACACAAGTCCCAAGGATGTGAAGGTGCGTTATTAAAGATAAGAGAGATAAGTGAGACATTAACGAAGACAGGAGAACATTCTGAGGAAGGGGCATCTATTGTGTTTAAAATCACCTTTCTCTCTGGTATGACAGCAGTCTCCAGTCCATGACTCAATATAACCTTGCTTCTTGAAAGGAGGCTTCTATGATGTCACATGACCTTCGAGGAGCCAGCACACCAATCAGTCTTCCTCCAATGATGTCACATGACCTTCGAGGAGCCAGCACCAAGGTAGCAGAGAGTGCCCTTCAGCTGATGTGAAACACTGATGACAATTAGTACAGTTTTTAATAGCCAAGTGAGAAGACCTTTGCATCCTCGTTACTTTTGTCAGCGTTTGTAGGTCACCTCATATCAACATAAACAGTGTGAATTCGGTTGCTTTCTTTTCAAGTGTGGGAGGTCACTATTTATCCACAGCCTTTATAATCCTGCCTGCATAAACTGTATAGAACCCAGTGTCCTATGTATTTTCACATGTTGGGAAGATGAGGGCTATCAGTGATTGAATTCCCTTTTCCCTCCCTTCATATCTGTTTTCTAATACTGGCAGGAAGAGAGCCTCTGGCTTCTGTGTCATATTCTTTTTATCATTCATCTGAGACACAGGTCAGTTTTATTGACTTTTTTTGTTCACTCCCTTTCTTTATTTTGAAACAACACGCTGGAAAGATATTCCAGTTTTCTGTGACAAATGGGAACTCTGCTTGAAGGGAGGAGCCCATCAAGCAAAAGAAAATGACAGAGAATGAAGGGACCAATAACAGCAATTGGTTTCATCTGTCCATTTTCACGAGACAATGTGTTTGGGCGTGAAGATGATCTGAGTCGGACATTTCCCAAATGTCACACTTTGTTTGCACTTCAGAATTCGTGCACCCATGTGCACTGCATGTAAGGCTAGGCACATTCGCTGGATAATTGCAGCTCTGCGTCCAGCCCGTATGAATGTCGGAGCACTCGTGACCCATATTCCATCTCTGTATGATAATAATAATGAGGAAGCAGGTCTAAGAGAACTAGTGCCAAACTGATTTAATGTTAACATGCAGGAACACAGAAATCATGAAGAGAATTTTAGAATTCAGATGTTAACAAGAATTCCTAATACACTCGGTCAGCTGCATAAGGAAGTCGTCTGAAACTACAGAATGCAGAGACTCGCTTTCCAGTCATCACCTTCTCATAAAACGGCTAAATTGAATAATTCAACAGATTATATTGAGATATTTAATTATACTTAATCATTTACAGCTCTGGAAAAAAAAGTTTGTGAAGCTTTTGGAATTATCTGGACTTCTGTATAAATGGCACCTAAATGATGATCTCGTCTTTATCTGAGTCACAGTAATAAATAATTTGTTCATCTCGTCTAACAATAAACACACACAGTATGTTGAAAAATTTATTTGAAGAGTCAAAGTAATTGATGGAAATAGTACAGTAAGTGATTCCTTACATTTAGTAACTAATGGAAGCTCCTTTCAGGCAGTAACTTGTACCAACCACTTTCTGTAGATGCGGTTCAGACTTGCCCAGGAGATATTTTGGCCTAGTCTTTGATACAAAACTATTTAATTTCCTGTACTTGCAATTTTTTTTGGTGCTAGCTACTCTTTTTTTGATGACGCCTTAAGATCTTCTTGTAGAATCTCTTGGGACTGAACACATGATGACAGTGCAGGAGATGCCTGAAGATCATTAGCTGTCTTTTTAGTTTTTTTGCAGATTCTGCAGCATGACCTTGCACTGATCTTTGCAGGATGTCCATGTAGGGCAACATGACATGAAATATGTAATAATTATACTGCTTTTGTTTTTTTTCTGCCATCTTGTGTTTACTTGTATTATAGTTCAGTGCTACCTGGAATCTCCCATTGAGACCTTGGAATTTTTCTCTTTGCCTGTAGCTCATCATACTCTCCATAGCTTTTTTTTTCGGGGAGGGGGGGGAGGGGGGGGATGTTATAGCACCGGGTCAGCCAACTTGCAGCACCCCAGGTGCTACTGGTTAACAGCCTCACTGACTGATATGTGATATGTGTGCTGAGGCTGGGGCTCAAACCAGCAACCTTCTGACCACAGGTACAGAGACATAACCCACTGAGCCACTCACTGCCTAACAGAAAGCCAGCCAGCCAGCCAGACAGACCACCAGACAGAGAGACGGACAGAGAGACGGACAGAGAGACGGACAGATAGATAGATAGACATTTTGCTACAAGCAGGTTGCTACAAACACTAACATCTATCCCTCCATCCATCCATCCAATGATTAATTTTCTATATCACTTATCACTCGTTTTCCATATCACAGCATCACCAGCTAGACATCAACACCAGATACATAAATACAATGTAGGGTGAAAATATAGATTGAAGTGTTGAAAAAGAGACTTTTAAATATACAGACTATATATTACTCTTGTATAATAAAGTTACTGGCAAGCTGGCAGTCCTAATATATGTGTAGTTAGGTCACACTTGTTTTGTATTTCGCTGATCTTTAATCTTCACCATGACTCCATTTTGGCCACATTGGACACTAAATGGCCCAGTAAACTGGAAAATTGCAATATCGTTGCAGCACCCATATCTTCGTGTCTGTTCTACCCTGCTATAAAGAAGGAGAAAAACAGCTGGGGGTCAATACCTTGATGAAATTGCAAGAGGTCACACTTTGCATGGAGCAATTAAATGCTTGAGCTCCTCACGATGACATAATTACAATTAAGAGCTCTTGTGGGGCTGTCTGTGTGACGGGGGTCTTTAATGTCACTGACCTCATTGTTCAGAGAATCTGATATTGAGTCTGACTACAGGCAACTGCAGAGATCAAGATGATCCCAAGAAGATTAGAAAGTACATGACAAGGTTATATCCTTGTGTCATTATGTCTGTTAATTATGGGTTACCACGTAAACTTGGGTTCATCCATAACAGCAATGAAAGCCTGTTTGCTGCATTTTCCCTTACAGCGGAACCATATTTTGCAAATAACATATCATGTATTTGCTTTGCTCTTCTGCATCTCTGACTGTTCTCAAATATCTTCTGTCTGCATCTAAAGAAAAAAAATCACGTTTTATTTCTCATCACAAATGTTTATGTTGTCATTATTCCAAGCTTGTTTAAAGAATAATCATGTTAATTGGTGATACTGGCAATAAAGTTTTATAGAGTGAGTTTTGTTTGACTTGCAACACGTTTTGAATGGCAAGTTTCTCGGAGTGAAAATGCTCAATGAACAACAAGAATGTAAATGATTACAAATACAAAATAACACCTCGTGAGGTAATAAGGAGCCTTTGTAGTTAGTCAGTAGGGATAGTGTAGATGTATGTGCGAAATAGTGGCTTTAGGCATCATGGACATTATTTGACTTGAGATTATCCTGTTATTTAAAAAGAGATTTAGCCTTATCTACATTTAAATATAAAGATGACATCACATCAGAAAGAGAGATAAGTTTTAAAGGTCTTCATCATAATTGAAGCAGGAAATGTTATGTACATTTAAAAAACGGAACATTTAAATAGTCTTTACTCCCTTTCAGATATCTAGTAAGATTGAAACTTGAATTTTGATAATTAATATACTAGTATAACTAATTTAGTGTGTGTGTGAACATCTCTCCATTCTCAACAACCCTATATATGTGTCTGTTATCTTGTTGCTATTAGTATTTCGGCAGTGAGGATGTCTGAACACCTTGGACAATTCAACCAGTTATAATCATTCTGTCCCAAGTTACACCCACTGTGACTGTGAATATAGTAAAACATGACTGTGAAGCATACAGAGGCAGACGTTAAACCTCCCCATGCGCGACCCTTGATGAATGCTAATTATAGTAGTGTGTTGCATGACAATTAATGGAAAAGCGAGGGGACATGGCTGTGATGAAAATTAATAGGACCTTTTTGTATGAGACATCCATTCCAAGCAGGACTGAATTGAATCAAGCAGGGACCATCTGAATCCATATTTATTACATCTATTCAGAAAGGTCTTTATGGCCTTGACTTTCAAGTGATCTTACTTAAATCCCATTAATATCAATGTGTACGGCCTGCCCGCTTCCCTTATTTCACTGGTATCTCCCGGTATCTCACGCATACAGTGGATGATGTTATTTGTCATGTCAGTTACACAATGCACCAATTTTATATGACAGTGAGCGTTTTTTGCAAAATGACGTGGCAAAGTAATTGTCCATGTATCCAGCTGACTCATGGGAACGTATCTATATTACAAACTGGACTCAGCCAATGCTGATGACTGTAATAATATTAGGTTACTTCATGCTTTACAGTATAGCCTGTGCTCGACAGTATAGCTCACAGGGTACAATTTTAAGTCAGCTTTGTCCTGTAAAATATTGATAAGCACAGGATAATGAACCTGAAATAGAAGGCAGAGGAGCCAGATAAACATCTCCTACAAAGGCTCTGGAAACAAGAAGGTTAAGCAACCCAGCAATCAAAAATGTGTTTGCCTTCTCTTCATGTAGATCAAGGTAAAAATGGGATGCTGCACTGATATAATTAATGATACAATGATTCAAATCAATGAGCTCTTTGCCGGAAATGCGACACTAAAGGCGTACACTCAACTGAGAAAGAACCAAATCAATATGCCTCCCTTCATCTGAAAAATCCAGAACCTTTATCACTACTGTGACCTTTTACCTGTATGAACTTGCTATTTATATGTCCTGTCATCCATGCTATATATAATATGTCTAGTTATGAACAGGTAGGCCCCTATAATAATAGAATAAATGGAATCTTCTGAGCTATGTTGTAACATTCACAGGAGGGATGCTCTGTGTTTTATTTTAGCCGTGTTCTTTCAGGTGAGATTATCTCAGGCTGAGGGAATTCAGAGTTTAGCAGGTTTACGGCTGTTAGGAAAAAATATATTTTTTAGTCTGTTTGTATGTGTATGGATTGATCTAAAGCATATTCCTGATAGGAGGAGCCTAAACAAAGTTTGTCCAGGATGAGTGATGCCCTTCATGATGTCCTTCATGATGTTTTTAGCCATTTTCACACAGCGAGTCTTGTGTAGATGGTCAAGCGGTGGCAGTTCCATACCAACAATGGCCTGTGCTCTTTTTACTTTTTCAGCAGCTTTGGTGCAGTTGCTGTACCACGCTATCTACACAGTTAGTCAAAATGCTCTCAATAGTGCATCTGTAAAAGTTAACCAGCAGCTTCTGGGGGAGGTTAGCCCTCCTTAGCCTACTCAGAAAGTAGAGGTGGTGTTGTGCTTTGCAGACTACCACTGGGGTGTTGTCAGCCCAGGAGAGGTCACCTGTGATGGTGACTCCCAGAAACTTGAACCTGGATAACCTTTCCACACCCTTTGCTTTAATGGTTACTGGACTGTTTTTGGTGTCTTTGGCAGTCTTAAAGTCCACAATGATCTCTTTAGTCTTCTTGGTGTTTAAGACCAAGTTGTTGGTGTCACATCATGCTGTCAGGTTCTAAACCTCCTCCTTATATGCCACTTTGTCATTGTTTGATATGAGTCCAATGACAGTAATATCTTCAAATTTGACAGTAATGTTTGATTCGTGGGTGGGTTGACCATCATGGGTGATAAGTGCATAGAGGAGGGAACTTAGCCTTAAATTAAATTAAACCTAATTTGTTGATCAGGTGGCTTGGTACGATGGTGTTAAAAGCCGAGCTGTAGTCAGTGAAGGACATCCTAATGTAGGTGTTGGGCTTTTCCAAGTGGGAGAGGGCAGCATGCAAGCCACACAGATGGCATCTTCAGTCGATCTGTTTGTCTAGTAGGCACACCGGTATTGGTCAAGATCGACTGGAACAGAGGCTTTAATGTGGCTGAGTACCAGTCGTTCAAAACACTTTAGCCTATGGCGGTATACAAACTGCCATGACAATAACAACTGAATGTTCTCTGGGCAGGTAGAATGGTTTGCATCTTAGCAAAAGATATTCCAAGTCTAGAGAGCATGACTTATTGATTGTGGTTGTATTGGTGCAGCAAGCATTATTAGTGTAGATACAGAGTCCTCCTGTTTTCTAACTGGAATCGGGTATTCTGTCTGCACAATGTAGCGTGCTAGCTAGCTCAACTGCAGTATCTGGTATGCTGGGATTCAGCCACATCTCTGAAAAAATCCAAAGGCAACAGTCCTTTGTAGTTTTATGTGTAGCGATATCCAGTCGGCGCTCATCCATTTTGATAGGGAGTGATCTAGTGTTTGCAAGAAGAGCACTAAGAAGAGGGGTTTTACGCAGAGCAGCTTTTAGCTTAGCTAGCAAACCCACTCATTTGCCCCTCTGCTGCTTTCTCTCCCTGCGCTGCCTGCATCGTCTGCCTCTGTTGGCTGGAGTCAGCATAAGTCCCGGTGATCTGAGAATCTCCTATGGTATTGCTTCCAAGGTATATTAGTGACGTGTACAGCTTGAGCCGATCTGTAAAAAATGATGGCGACTATAGTAAATGTTCGCCTTTGTTTGTAGTAAAGAACACCTATTGGGGGAGCATGAAGCCGCTGCACCCATGTGTGCCACCATTTTGCAATGCTTGGGGCACAGAGGTGTCCACATCACATCACATCTGGTAACAACTGGTGTTCCCCAATGCACTGTCCTTGGTCCACTCTTCTTCACTCTTTACATTACCTCTCTAGGTCAGATTATCCATTGCAATGCCTTCTCCTACCACTGTTATACCAGTGACATCCAGATCCATTTGACCTTCACTCCTGAGGACACTATGGTCTCCACTCGGATCTCTGCATGCCTGGTTGATATTGCAGCCTGGATGAGGGACCATCACCTCCAGCTAAAGCTCTGCAAGACTGAGCTTCTGATCTTTCTTGCCTGCCCTACGATTTATCATGACTGTTCAGCTTGGGTCATCCACACACTTTACTTCAAGATCTGCAAGGAACCTAGGGGTAATGTTGGATGGCCAGCTGTCCTTTGCTGAGCACATACTAGTGCACTTCTGATCTTGCAGATTTACCCAGTGTAACAACAGGAAGATCAGGCCTTTTCTGTCTGAATATCTAGTTTAGTATCCAGTCCAGGCACTTGTTACCTCAATTAGCAGGTCTAGCAGTTAGTGCTATTGGACCACTGCAAATGATTCTAAACTCATATGATACTCTTACAACTTAAACATTTTCATGTCAGACGCCTCTCACCTCTCTTCATGGGCCCCCTATTGGCACTGGCATGAAGTTCAAGTCCTTGGTGCTAGCTTACAGGTCTGTCAATGGACATGGACCCATTTCCATCAAAAGGCTCCTCAAGATCTTCCTCCTCTACACAAGAAGCGTCACTCCATATGGTCCTTTTGTGTGGTTCCCCAATGGTGGAATGAACTGCCGAACCACATCTGGTCATCTGACTCCTTTTCCACCTTCAAGAAACACGCAAAGTCCCATCTGTTCCATTGACCCCTCAACTAACCTGATGCCTGTTTATGTTCTTTCAATGCTCTTATGTTGCACTTGTGGCGCTTGGATAGACTTATTAGGTTCTTATTTTGTAAATAACTGTTGTGTAACTCTTACACTTGCTTCTAGGCATTCACTGGAAGCTCAGCCTAGGTGGCCGATTAGTGTCAACACACTACAAATTTTGTAAATACTCTGATCAAATGAGAACACATATGCCCTACATTTATATACGTGTGGTAGTCCCATCAAATTCCTTGTGAGATGCTAACTGAATAGTTTGATTTTAGCTTGGAATTCTGTGCAATGTTACAATCAAAGATCTTGCATTGCTTACAACCACAAAGGATTACTGTTGGTCTCTATTCAAAATAGTTAATGGGACCCTAATTTTAACACAATAAAAGTATATCAATATAAATGGTACTTCAGGATTTGCACCACCGTGTCTGTCAATTTGCAGCATTTGGAAAATGGAGCACCGGTATACTCATTTTGACTACAGAGTTCTCTGAATTTGCAACACATCTATTAATTTAAAAGTCTGCATGTTGCAGAATTTTATCAAATCATGGTGTGTAGGTTTACACCATTATTGCACACTTAGTGACTGGTTTGTTAGGTACCAGACAGTATAGGACCTAGAATGGTCCATGTATTCAGAGAAGCTATTCTGCAGACACCTGCTGTGCTGCACTGTTCTTTCTGCGCTTGTGACCTTCCTGTTAACTTTAACTAATCTGGTCATTCTCCTCTGACCTCTCTCAATGTGGTCTTGGCTACAGGAATACTATTTTCTAGACACTAGAGTGCATGAAAATCCCAGAAGTGTGGCTGTATCTAAATTCCTGGAACCGCATCCAAATTGTCTTGCATCGCTCATCTGAGCTGTTCTGATGCTTAGCTGAACAATTGGTGAGCCACTTGACCCAGTCTGCTTGCTGTGTATATTCAGTGCAGCCACAAAATTCACTGTTTGGCTTTTTGCATTAGCAATCAGGTGTTCCTAATAAACTGGCCACTGAGTGTATGTAGTGAATCCACACTGTTTTAGTACAAGTCTGTGCTTCGAAACAGCTGACATTCATCAAATAAAAAGGTTACTTGACATTTCAAATGAACAAAATTGCTGTACGCTTTGATCACTCACTTTGAATAGCAATTTAGATGTAACAGAATTTGAATTATTATCAACCGTTATATTGTTAAAGCTGTGGAGATGATTAAATGTCATTATTTCGCTGAGCACTGTGGAAATCATTATGCTCTTTGGCAACATTTAAGGTGTGGTATATTATATCTATAAAGCAATTCATATATAATTATGCATCAAAAAGAAATTACCTGCCTGCCATTAATGAACTGGTCTGAGCACTTCCACCATGTGCGTATTACTGGTTGTTGAAAAACTTTAAAAAAAAATAAATAATAAATTAAAAACAGAGAATGTCTTTATATATTTTCTAAAAAGAATGATGGGGAAATTCCATCATAACACTAATACAGTTATTTTATTTTTGACATCAAAATGTGGCGGAAGAGTTTCAGAATTGAGAAAAGTCACTGAGGCACATCCCCATTTCAGGGATATTGAGATCATCCCTAGCTGAGGAGAAGCTGTTGGCCTGACTCCATTGGGTGCTTTAGGAACCGTCGCAGGCTCACTCAGTAAAATATGCTGCGGAGCCGACGACTGGAAAAGTTCCTCTTTTCTCACTTGGCAAACCTTCACATTAGACTGATTGTGTCATTTTTTTGAGCATGTAAACCCCACAGCCCCCCGATTACTCCCCTATCACTGCCTCAGTGTTGCCCTCCATCCTTATTTCTGTCTCTCTAAAATCAACCACCAGGTTCTGCTTCCACTGCCAGGTCATCACAGCCACGTAACAGCCTTCAGATCGGCACTGCCTCAGAGATCGTGGACACGACTACAGTGCCACTATTCTTTTCCATTTGCATTTATATGTCTTTATTGGTTCATTTCCATGCCCTCGCTCACCATTGAGCCTCTTCACAAAGCGTCCTGTTCAGTCAGGAGCCTTGTTAATTAAGGGAAAACATGTAATTAAACACTGAAGGATAGATGCAAATTTCACTGTCTCAAAATTTAGAAAATTTTCAAATACCTAATGAAGAACTGAGTATTCCCATGGTAAAACCAGCTCTTTTTGAAACTGCATGAAAGTCAACAGAAAAAAACTTGAACTCAAAATTTAGCTCTCAATCACAGTACTTAAGGCAAGGGCGTAGATTTGGATATGGACGGTAGGGACATGTCCCTGCCAGTATTGTGGGAGTAACGTGCGTGTTTAGGGGGCTGGGGAGTGAGGGGCTGATTTGGTCCCTACCAATGTTGAAACCAAACCTTCACCATTGACTTAATGCAACATCAAATGAAGGCTACAGTTAGTCTCAATTCATTATCTGCATTAATCGTGTAGGAATATTTTGCTCAGGTAAATTTTAATATCTCCACCAATATGTTTGAAATTCATTAAATTTTAATTAATTATTATTTAATGATGATTATTCACTAATTGTTATGACAAATGGTTGGTTCCTCCAAACTCAATTGTGGAATCCCTGTAAGTCTGTTAATGTGAGACTGGGATTCATTAATTACCAGTATCGCTTAGTAACCTGGGTTAGAAGGCTCGTCCACCAAGCTACATCACCAGGTAATGTAAACGATTGGTAGTGAAGCCTAAAGATATTTCAGGTGAGTTTGAGGTTTCAGATCTTAGTAGCCAGAATCGCACGGAGTCAGCGACCTATTGCGAGCACTCAATGAACGGAGGCTGAAGTTGTGTAAAAGACATGCATTTATTCATAACTAACACCACAACTAACATAAGACAGACATTTAACATAAACAACAAACACAAAATAATGGGATAAAACTAAACAGAATGTACTATGAAAATGCAGTGATCAGATTTAAATGGGTAATCTAAAAAGGGAAACACTGTTCTGCAAAGCAAGCCCAGTCTGTGGACACACAACCCTAAAGTCATAAAGCAGATTAACGGAGCAGCTTAGGTTGTTAGGATGAAAGGAAGTTGGTTTACTTGGTTGCAGAATGGAGGGGGTCTCAGCAGTAGACTGCAGAAGTGATGCGCTGAGTAGCACTCAAGCAGGCGCGGCGGCGTCTGGAGCGGTTATGGGGAGTGGAGCCCTTGGATTCTCTCTCCATGTGCAGCTTTAAGGTGCGAGGCTTTGTCTTGGTTGCAGTTCTCTGCTGGGTAGCAGGCCTTCACCGGCAGGCTTCAGGAGGGCTTCTTGCGGGCTGCACTTCTCTGTCTTTCTGCAGGCTGATGTTCTCGCCTCTCTCTTCGGGCTGAAGTGCTTCTCTTTGTTCTGAGGTGCCAGGTTTTATGGTCTAATGTTCATGAATAGGGATGACCAGGAATTCGATACCTGAACCAATAGCTGACCATCTATTCGGCGGTTTTTAGAGGGGTGTCTGTGGCAGTCCTTTTGGGATTTATGACCAGACTGATTCCCCTTTACTGATGATTTTCATTAACTTGTTGTAACTTTTGATACATACAGTTTTGTGGTAACCACTGACCAGATTTGGAATCAGGAGAGATATACGGTATAGGTGTTTTGGGTTGCACCTCAACAAATGTTACACTTTGGGTAAATTGGACAGACATTACATTACATATTCACATTCAAACAGCACATCTTACCCTTAGATGGGCATGGCCGTTAGTTTGTGGTAATACCAATTTAAATTGAACATCTGGGAACAACATATTTTGGTTGGTGTGGCTTATCCCAATTGGTCTGCTCTCCAGAATTGATAATTTGCACATTAATTCAGTTCTTTTAATGCAGAATAGTAGGACAAAGAAATGCTAAATGGACCACACAGATCAGATAAGGGCCACAGAGGAATGTGAAAGACAAAGGTGGGGGGGTATTAAACAAAGAAAGAACCTCTGATAGCTATGACACACTAAGATACCTGGTTAGGCTATTTATTTTCCAAGATTCTTCTGGTATAACCGTGAGAACATATATGCAGTGGTAGCTATACATATTTATTTATTCAAATTTATATAAGTGTTCAAGTGTGAGGGGTAAAATAGGTGATACTCCGTGAACATCAGAATCAGAATCAGCTTTATTGTCATTCCAACCACTTGACATGATCAGAACGAAACACAGTTTCTCAGTTCTCGGTGCGTGCAGCGTGCTACTGAGCAATAAATAGATGTGCAAGGCCAGAGGCCTTGCAGGCCCCGTCGGTCTGAGCTCTGGCAAGCCTGCAATGTTCCACCCAGTGACCTAAGGTAAAGGTCCGCCGGCTCCCACAAGGCTGTACCCAAATCACCCGATCACTACATCAAAAAGGACACCTCACCCCCACTAGGCTACCAGAACCCTGCAGCCAAAGTCCAGCGATAAGGCCTGATTGACTCAAGACACAGATGCACCCTGCACTCACTAACTCACACCAACACAGGAGGTATTACCCCAGAGTAACATTAGAGACACATGCACCCATGTTTGGTCTTGTTTGAATGGTCACAGTACAACAGATGTTACACTTTGGGTAAATTGTACAGAAATTATATTACATATTCACATTCAAACAACACACTAAGTTGCTCAGAGAGGTTTCAGTTAGCAAATGAAGTAAACTGTTAAATAAACTGTTTTTTTATTCAGAAAACTTAAATTGTATTATATCTAAAATTACTAACTGTACATATTTACACAGTTGATAAGGTTCTATCATAATTTTAGGTTTTTATGATTTTTTGTAATATTTTTAGAGTTTTCTAGAAAGAAATTAGATCAAAAGATACAACCTGCTTAATAGTTTATATTCAAAAAATGTCCCTTTTATAACCCCCAGAAATTGGAAATCCAACTAATATACAGAGTTTTAATAAATTTTGGCATGTTTTTGTGTCTTTATCCCCCTTTTTAATATTCTTTGACTTTTTATGTGGAAACCAGACCCCTTCATAATTAAGGGAGTTAAATGTTGACCAAACTGGATATGAAAAAAAGTTTAAAGTTTAGAAACCAGATCCAGATAGTCCAGAGCCTAATAGGCCATTTTTGGGCCAAACTATGCAGAATCACCTCAGGGTTGCGAGCCCATAATGTATTGGTTCATGTACATTAGATCTCAAATCCCACTTTTACTGTGTCAATCCTTCTTTTGCTGATGTCCAGATTGTCATTCTCAGGCCGAAACACCTTCAAGGAAGCCATGGATGCAAACCCATGCTATACTGATTTATGCCTGTCAGGTTCTCAATCCCTTTTAACTGTTTTCTCCTTCATTTTTTACAGGTGCTGATCCCAAAATAAGCATAATTAGTCCCAATCAGTATCATCTGCCAGGGTTGCAAACCCATGTTGTTAAGATCCTATTTCCCCATTTTTTTAAACCAAATCTCTTTTCTTTTTCTAGGTACAGATGCCTTGAGCAACAGAGAAACAGGAATGGATGTGGTAAGGTGACCACAGGTGGCTCTGGCTGGATTAGGGTTAGGGGATGGGGTTAGGGTTATGTGAAGGTTTTAAGAGAAAGTGGGTAGGGGTTGCGGGTCAGGGAATTAGGAGATGGGGTTAGGTGGTCAGGGTTTAGGGTTAAGGCGGGGGGTTGGGGGTCAGGGATTGGGGTTAGGGTGGGGGTTGGGGTCAGAGTAGGGGTTAGGGACAGGGTAGGGGTTAAGGAGGGGGTTGGGGTCAGAGTAGGGGTTAGGGTTAGCCTAGGATTAGAGTTAGAAAATGTATGCCATTTTCAGGCATCAAAATGTGTTTTTATGCTAGATTTGGGCCCATGTAGGATGAGAAAACACAGTTTATCTTACTTCATAAGCATACTTCCTACTTTGCCACAGCCTGTCATTTCACTGTACGTCCCATAATTAGGGTTAGCCAGCTGAAGGTAGGGTTACGGTTAGAAACAATGTGGCTTTTTCAGGCATTAATACGTGTTTATATCATAGGTCCATGCTCTTCTAAAATGAGAAAGCACAGTTTATCTTGATTTAATAGCATATTTCATACTTTCCAACAGTCTGTTGTGTCACCCAGAGTCCCCAAATTAGGATTAGCAAACTGAGGCTATGGTTATGTTTAGACAAAGTGCTGGTCTTAAGGTGCCTTTGGAAGATGAGTGCCTATCTATTAACTGACCTGCAAACCAGTACCAAGGACTTCAACTTGATGCAAAAGCCAATAGGGAGGCAATGAATAGCGACAAGAAGGGGTTTAACCTGCTGGGGTCCACGGCATCGTCTGCGATGCAGCGTACTTTTCGCGACTATTTCAGTTTATATCTCGCTGAAATGTTCATGTAGAATCATGGAAAAAGCTGTCTAAATCCGTAATCTGTCTTCTTTTTAAAACGTCCGTTGGCGGAAGTTTTAAAGTTTTTAAAATTAGGTTAAATTGTCAAAAAAGTAAACCATGTCAGCTTTATTTGTTTTACCTGCATCGGGGGCGTGTAGTTACGCCCTCACCTGAAGATCGCTATTCACATTCTAAACACCCGCACTTCCGTGTATTGAAATCGCATTCGCATGATAATTTGATAAACGACGCAGCGGTGAAACGCGATCCAGGTAA
>JAODLD010000136.1:26480360-26502621 GCA_026781065.1 Mormyrops boulengeri
TGTATTTATGCTGACTGGGTGGTAATTTTGTTATATTAAATAATTGGGACACTTAGGTTTATTATTTGCGTGATGCATTGATTTTTTGAATTTACTAAACAGTATATATGATCTATCATTCTAAATGGTGGTAGTAGTTTCTTCTTGTTAAAATACATTGTTACATATTAAATATCACAGAAATTAGATAAAATTGGAATTATTCATGTGTCAAATCAATTTTTGTAGTACTCCACATTGTCAAAGCACATCATTCTTTAAGAATATGAACATGGAATCCCACTGCACATTTCTGTTTAATATTAAAAGCTTACATCAACTCCTTTAAATACTTTAAGCTGTATCTATGTATTTATGTTTTGGTTCTCAAATTAAGAAAAAGGAGCAGAGACCACAGTTGCAGGATTTGAGAATTCTAATAAAGTAATTAGTAAACTATTCAAACTCTTTCAAAATAAATAATTCATATTTAAGCTTTTATAAATAAGCGTCATAAAAATTCAAAACACTTCAGTTTTTCAAGTGCTTATTAATTTTAGCACTAGTTCTTAGACATTTTACATTAATATCTTACATGAGGAGTTTTTTTCGTGGGTATTTTATCATCTTTTACGCATAATATTTATAATGCATAAAATAACATAGTAAATATTTAGACCAGTTCCATTAAATATATACAGCAGTAAATCTGAACTTTTGATAAGCATTTCAAGTTGTTTACAGTGAAGTATTTAGAATCCAAAGCAAAAAGTGAGAACACATTTGAGGTACCGAAAGAGAGTTAATGTTATCAATAGCAAAGCAACTGTATATCTTTTAAAATATATAACCATGTAAATTTAAAGCACACAAAAAACTGTCTTTGCAAAATGAGCTTGTTAAAATGTGGCCAGATCTTGATTACTTTCCTCACGTTTACACACCTGCTCTTCTCGTTAACCGCACTAACTGTTGCATCTTTATTAAAACACTTTCTCAATAAAAGTTCTGTGATCCACCATTTTTACTCTGGCTACAGAATCAGAAACCGGCACATGCCGTCTAAGACACTCCAAAGTACAAACATCAGAGACTCGAGCAGTAGCACAAAATCGATGCTTATAATCAGAGGATGTGTGTGATTATGGAGTTTTAGCCGTAGTTCAGGTTTGTGCAAGTATCAATGCCCATGAATGTGTGTAAAAGGGTTCCTGGACATTTTATTTTCATATTATATGATTCATGTCTGTCAGCACTCTGACCCCTTTTTCTTATATTTGATCAAGTGCACTGAAAAGAAAGTTGTGCTTTGGAAATGATTGACATGACTGCGCCATTTCACTAAATGAAGGGTGAAATTATTTCAATTTACATACATATCAAAGCATTACAATTGATAGCAGGAGACAGGTGATAACAGGCAGACAGACATAAAGAATTATGGAAATGGAGCTCTGCCTTCAGCTTTTCAATTTAGCTTTGTGTGATCTATCCATGAGAGGTCTCTGAAACACGAGACCTACTAGTGTTTTTTATTTTCCTCCACACACATCTCTTATAGGTGCAAACTCAATATGCTCCACACCAACTCATAAATCACCAATTATCTCACCAACTCTTTAAACGATTGCTGGAATGGAATTTGCACAAGCCCTTATACACTCAACTCCTCAAACAGATATTTAATTTCAACAAAGTAAATGAACAATTACTGTAGCCTAAATATCAATAAGAATTCACTTAATCTTCTTGGCTTATTTGAAGTCACAGGTCCTATTGTTGACTAACTAAATAACTTTGATAAACATTCAAAGTCAGATAAACGCAGCAGTAACATTTTACCAAACTGGTTGTTTTGCACTGACAAAATTAAACCCATTTGCGGTTAAGTGGGTATTCACCAATAGTTATTTCCATATTTCCACAGCGGGGAGGCTCAGTGGGTAGGAATGTTACCTCGCATGTCTATGGTTGTGAGTTTGAATCCAGTGCCTCTTTCCTGTTTTGTGCAGGTACCCTCCCAGTTTAAAGACTTGAAGTTAGGCTGGTTGACAGTTATTAATTGCCCATAGTGTACATTAGTGCTATGTGATGAAAAAGGATCCCTTCCAGGATGTATCCCAGACTTGTAGCCTACGCACCCCCAAGCCCCCTGCCTTGTTTTTTGGGACTTGCTCCAAGCAAGCACTAGAATAGAGATAGATTACAAAAAGGCTGAATGAATGATTCAAGGTCCTTAGGCGTTAAAAAAATATATAAGCAGGTTCTACCCAGCGAGTTGAGTGTAGTTGTTTCTTTTTTCTCACACTGGCAGTTGAAGGATGGTTTGAGGTGCCGGGGGAGAATTTCTCTAACTGCCCCGAGTGCATAAATTGGGGAAGTGGGACTTCCCAGTCCAAAGATCGACGGCACCAGTGATAATGGCGCTGACCCCACCAAGGTGGGGGGTCAGTACTGAGCACGCATTCGTTTCGTCTTTGGGAGTAATGTCACCGCAGATACATCACGGCCACCCCCCAGTTTCTGATGGGGAGCAGCTGCAATGATGGCGTCTGCCGATTAAGCAGGAGCGATAAAGCTGAAAGCTCTGCCTCTGAAGGTTCACTGGCTGGCAGAGCCGTTCTACCTCTGATGACTGTCACGCTTCCGTGCCGTTTTTAATCACGGTCATTTCGGAACGCTTCCTGCCTATCGCAACACATTATTCGGCACACTCGCTCCCCAAGGGTCGGCCCTTTGATCTGGTTCACGGCGCATTCTTTCACATCACTACACAGCGAAATGCCAAAGAAACACAATTAGCAGGAGAATGTAACTGCAACACTTTGATGACATGGTAGTAATCATAATTACACAATATATACACGCACACTCACATGGTGCTCACAGAAAGTCTTGGGATGCTTGCTTAAATCAGTTAAAATATTGCAAATTTATTGGTTTTAGAACACAAGTTGTTACTTTTCATTTGTTTACAAGAAATATATATCACATTAGAAACAACCAGTAGTTTACAGTAAAACACTCATTTGAAGAAGTAAAAAAATTAAACCCAAATTGTAGTTCTAAAAGAGCTGTTCTGAGTTAAGAAGTTCATTGACTGTCTCATTGGGTGCTTTTCAAATAGTAAGACATTTGCAGTAACCTAAAACATCAAACATTTCTGTTGTTATATTCATCTAAATAAAGATGAGAATTATGTTAATATTATATAATATACACAGACACAAAATGTGTAACACTGTCAGGCAGAGCAGGGATCGAGGAATCAGGATCAGAGATGGAAAGTCGGGAATGAGGGGTTTATTATGGAAAAACAAACAGAATGTGGTACAAAACGGTAAACGACGTCCATGACAGAACTGGGGATACAAACTCTGACATGAATTAAATACACAAGACTTAATGAAACAACAACAAACAGCTGGTAACATTGGGATTTCACATGAGGTTGACGAGGGGGGTGTGGCACACGGAGGGATCAACGATCGGGGCATGACAAAATGCTTATAGATAAATGTTCTTGAAATTTTAAAATAATATATATAAAATGGCATGCCAAACAAGAAATAATTTAATCATCTTTGATATATATGCAATGAATACAATATATTTAGATAGAAAGACACACACATGAAGATGACATATATGATGATATATATACATGAGCTTAGCAAGAATATTAGTACATCTAATTTTGTGTTGTAGGATGTGTAACCTACAGAAACTATCCTTTATTTGTCTTCTTGCTCCTCTATGGAAAGTTGCTTAGTCAGAGGTTTGACAGGGTTACAAGAGGCCCGTTGATCATTTTTATGCTGGGAAACTGTACAGTCGGTACAGTACATTTCTTAAGCTCAAGCAGCCATGCTTTGCCTGGTCTTCACATTATTTTCTTTATATGCTCCTAATGTATAAAATAAATCTCCTCAGTTTACGTTATGGGTAGTGCTGTGACTTCACACCTGAAGGTTGTGAGATTCAGTCCCCCCTCAGCTCTCTGTGTGGGGTTTACATTTTCTCTCTGTGTTCAAATGGGTGTCCTCCTCTTGTCAACAGAAACACTGTTTAGGTGAAATGCCTTCCCTAAATGTGCTTTTTGTTCACAAACTAGCCTAAATTAATCTTCAGACATGCAGTGACACTACGTTTGATAAATGCTTATAGATAAATCTTGTTGAATTTTTAAAAAATAATTTCATTTGCAATGTTCCATGGAGAATACTCCTTATAAAACATTTATATTCTGAATGTGTCATGAGTTGTAATAGAAAAATGTTTTACAGTCCTCATTATAACAAATTAATTTCTTGGGCTGCTATTCACTGTGTTGGCATATGGGGCTTGGTGCCAACAAAAAAGAGCCATGTCATGTGAGGAATAAGCCTCATAAATCAAGGTGATGACAGAATTCAATGCAATATAGCATCAACGACAATGAAGAAAAGTCTCATTTTTTTAAGGAGGGGGAAGCATGATGCAAGGACTCTGTGTGGCATGCAACAGCTGAGGAAATCTTTGGCAGCTAAGCTATTTGCCTAATACAGCCAATTTCTGTTTGGATGCAGCGTTTACAGATTTAGCATGAAGGTTAACAACAATTAGGAGTTGTTCATTTTTAAGGTGAAATTGCAGGATTTTTAAGGAAGAAAGAAAAACAAATCTAAAGTCTGCTGCAATTTATGTTATGTTCTTAAAGATTTTATGTAGATAAAAACAGAGAAACAAAAATACCAATAATTTCTCTGTTTTTCTTGAGACCACCTTGTGTTTATTTGACTAGCCTGACCACTTTATTTTCTGAAATTTACAGACACATGCAAGTAAACTTATGCATGTATGGTGTCACATTTTCTGTTGGATTCTTATTTTTTTTTCCATGTGATTATCAAAACTTTCCTTGCTGCCATACTGACAGGTCCCCATACACATTTGTCATTGTTTATTGAGTCACCTACAATGCAGCTACAGAAACTGGCAAATAAAGAAGATGGGACACAAGCTTCAACAGAACAAGCCAAAGGGCATGGGGAGCGGAATGAAGAAAATTACTGGCTACAGGGCGACTAATAATCAGGCAGTGGAGGGAGACTTCCACACTGCCAGTGATTTATACAGACATATCTCACTTAGTGACCGAGTTCTGTTCCTATGACCAGGTCGTTAAATGAATTGGTCGATAAGCGAGGAGCCACCCCTTACCGATATTTCAAGCATACTGTGCTGGTAGTAGGTTTGTGTCAACCATCTTTAGATATTAATGTCACCTTTGCACCATTTATAGCATTCCTGGTATATTTACAAAGGTTTAGAGGTAGCAGGTAATCCTTTTTGTTTATTTTCACCGACATCTTGTACTACGGGATGCACAATAAAGTACAAATTTATAGACGAGATGAAGTAGCCTTGGAGATTGCAAATGCTAGTGTAATGAATACTGACTGACTGTGTTAACGAGACTGAGACTGAGAAAAGCTGATGCGAGATGAAATGCATGACGCTAAGATGTTCCACAAGCAAAGCAAGCAAGCAAAGTTCTTGTACAATGCCGACTGGTCAGAGAGCTGGTCGTAAGTCTGCATGGTCATTAAACAGGTAGGTTGTTAAGGGAGGAGTGTCTGTATATGTTCTTTGACTATTTCAACACCTATACCCTGGTCTGATCGTCCGTTAGCATCATCTGCCACAGGGTGCTCGATGGATGGGCTTCAGCGTCAATCACTGCTGCTACTTCACCCTTTCCTCACACCTATCTCCCTTTCAGTTTACCTTCTACCCAATAGACTACAACAGCAAGGTGTGCAATCTGCAAAAATTCTCAAATGGCTCCTGCATTGTAGGGCTAATACATGCTTATGGGCAAGGACACTCACCATTGACAATGAAGATGAAAGGGAATATACAGAACTACAATGCAGCAAAGTTATCTATCTATCCATCCATCCGTCCATCCATCCATCCATACAAACTACTCCAGTTCACTCCACCATTGGAAGACATGCAGTTACATTAATTGCTATTTCTAAATTACCCACTACTGTAAATATGTCGTGTTCATGTATACATATTACTCTATATCTACAGTATATCCACCTTCCAATTGCGGTTTCTCCTTTTGCATTTTCAGAACTCATTAGATATTTTGTGTTCTCATGGGGCAGCTTCCCATTTAGGCTCCCACTTCAGCAAAATGGAAAGATATCTTGAGATATTTGTACAATAATGGAGATGCGCACATGTCCAGTGGAATATTGAAATCCCAGATAATTTCACAAAAATGTTACTTGTTGATTTTGGTGGCATTTGTAACATATCATTTACATATCACTTAAAAAGTCGAATAGTCATGAATATTAATGAAATGTGCAATATTGTTGCACATGCTGATTAATAGTAATAATTGGACAATCATTTTTAAGTACTATTTCTTTTGTTCTGAGATAACTTTCCTTATGTGAACATTCTTTCTTATCAATATGAGAAAAACAAAAAAAACAGCAAAATTCAAAACTTAATTAAAAAGATAATTAAAACATTATTCAGAGCCTGAAATATGGGTCTGAAATACGAATGAGTCATAAATGTTTTAGGCAAATGAGCAGGGTCACGGGTACAGACTAAGCAACAGTGGCTAATTTATATAAACATGAAATGTTTAGCAGTAGGAACTAAAT
The DNA here is from genome assembly GCA_026781065.1 of Mormyrops boulengeri. Taxonomy (NCBI): domain Eukaryota; kingdom Metazoa; phylum Chordata; class Actinopteri; order Osteoglossiformes; family Mormyridae; genus Mormyrops; species Mormyrops boulengeri. The sequence goes on from JAODLD010000136.1 coordinate 26,487,014, forward strand.
CATTCAAGATAACTGCTACCCACTTTATAGATGACAAGAGTATGGGAAACAGGCAGTTTAGTAACAGCCTGTTTTTCCCCATCAATGAACAAACATGAACCATGCTTGTATATTTTTTCTTGATATGTGGATTCCTGTGATTTTTTAAAATTTATTTGCCATATTTAATGAATCATGCTGCCGTGGGCATAATGTGGATCAAAGGAGTTTCCCGCTGTGGGTACTGAAGAATCACTGGACATGACTGAACTGAGAAGTCTCTGCCTACCTTCTTAATTGCTAATCCAAAGTTTCCATAATATATAAATGAATAAGCACATTGCCACCATGTTTAGAATTCGTGGCCCATCTTCTTACTATCACTAATCCAGCACATGCACAGTTTTGTTGTGCTACTGTATGCTCACATACGCACAGGCTGGGTAAATACGTAATTCCCATCGCCTCTGTTGATTGACTGCCGCGGGCTAGATTACACTCGTGTTCCTCAACTCCATATACAACCAAACCGCAAGGAAAACCATTCTCACATACTCATTACTAATCAGTCATTACTCTGTTTATGTCCCATAAAATCATGCTTTACACCATTATCCTTATATAATAATCTCATAGGATCATGGATGTATGAGAGAGACTATTGTACTGTATCATATTCTAGTTGTGGTACTGCTGTTGCAGTTTGCTTTGTTTCATTTCGTACCTCATGGCAGGTACATCACCATGTAATGCCTTATTATAAAGGGCATTAAAGGGGACGTGAACCACTAGATGTAGTTTACATCATTTACAAGATGGATCCCCACTCTTAAAATCCTTAACGGTTTAACACTGTCGGTGAAACTGGATTGAAAATAAATAATCCAAGTTACATTTTTCAGGCAGGTGTAGCACCATCTTGTCCTAGCGTAGGATGCGATGATAGCGTTGGCTGGCTTGGAATTCGTACATTAGGTCACGATTGGGAAACGAATCCCATAGTCAGGTGCATAGTGAAAGATGAATGGATAGGGGGGGCTGAGTCTTTACTGACGGGGGGATGAACTTCCCCGGGAAAATGTTTGTAAATAGCTCATGTCTGTTCATGACTTTTAGCTCAGTGGATGTGCGTTTACAGTAATCTTGCCATATGTGAGCATCGCATTTACTGTACATTGGATATGACAACATAATATACAGATATGACATTTACAGTAACATGTGACATTCTGAACTTTCAATATACTGTACTATAATATGTGCTGCAATGCAAAAAAAATTATTCTGAAGCGCAAATATTTTAACTAGGTATTTTTTTCATTAAGTAATTGATTCATAGGTTCATCACATTTACAATTGCATGCATGTTTGCCATTTTCTACAAACATACATATGTACAGAAATAATTACATTTCTGGCCCTCCCAAATTCACAAATCGGCTTCTTTCTTAGTCCTCTTGCAAAAACAGGTAAATCATTGTCCTTTGAATAAGTATGCCACCAGTTACCATGATCCCCAACAGGACTATAACACCGGTATAAAATTTGCTGATCCATCCACATCCACAACAGCCATAGATGCAGGAGGTGTTAAAGTCATATATATAAAGCACAGATCTCTTCAGAAGTTCCACTGCAAGCTCTTCCGAATACTAAAGCCCTACACTTTTTGGTAACCAATTGGAACACTGGTTTAGTACAGCCCCTTTCCCCAGGTCCTGAACATAGCCAGAAATATGACTTTGGAGAAGCAATGTTACATTTGGATTGATTACAGTGTGCACTGTAAACAATATTATATATGATATTAAAAGCTATTCATGACTTAAGCCAATAAATATACATTCACTTGGATGGGGTAAAACATTTTAGGGGACTACGGACCCCTAAAATCAGCCAACACCCCTGCCTGTAATATTATGATACCTTAAACTAAAGCTTTAGTCTCTTATTAAGTGATATAGCATTAAAAATGTGTGGTTTTACTAACATTATATTTTTTTATTAGCCCTGGTACATGGCCCCACCATCTAGAAAACTGGTGATTGCTAACTAACTAGCAGGCCAGATAGCTTCCAAACTGATCAAACTGCTTTTATCAGCCAGAAGGCAACTGCAGATATTAACATCAACCTAAATTAGTGACTTTGTGAAAGCAGGCTCCGTCATTCATACCAACATGTCACGGCAGGCCATGGCGCAGGTGGAAAGAAGGTGATTATCCACAGAGGAGCTCCAAGGCAAAGGGGTTTATTAAGCAAAATAGAATATACTGGGGGAAAAGCCCCAAAATAAAGAGACCACAGGGGGTCAGAATTAAACGGGAAATAATAAGTAATAAATTAAGGACCGTGAAATATAACCTAACTAGGGAAGTAAGAAACCACAAGGAACAGGACTAGGTAATAAGCAGAGCTACAAACACACAGTAGCATTGCCTATGAAAGAGTAAAGAACAAGATAAGATAAGTTTCTAACAGGTCTGGATGCTGTTCAGCCAAATGGCTACTTCAATATTAGTTTAAATACCAGAACTCATGGCGATAGGTGGAAATTAGCGGGAGAACATTTTAAACTGAATTTGAGAAAACACGTTAGCGTGTAGTTAGAGTATGGAATAGTCCTCCTGTGCAAGTAGTGCAGGCTAAAACCCTGGGTTACTTTAAATCAGAGCTAGATAAGATTTTAACAACTCTGAGCTATTAGTTAAGTTCGCCCCAAACGAGTTTGATGGGCCAAATGACCTCCTCTCGTTTGTAAATTTCTTTTGTTCTTAACAAAGCGGGACCGACACTTAAATACACACAGAAAACTGGGCTAACAAGGTGGCAGGGGTGGGACATGACTAAGACAACCAATCAACAGAGACACTGGGCAATTAGGGATCCTTAACGAACAGTGAAACTAGGAAACATTAACCACAGAGCACTGGAAACTAGGGAATATAATACAGAGGGCTGACTACTTGCCACTCGTCCCTTATATGTAATACAGGATAGTCCGGTATAATATGGGATACAGCAGTTTTTCTAATACGAGGTGATCTCATAGAAAAAGGGATGGGTGGCTACACTAGGAAAGAATAAGAACTACCAAACCAAAACCAAAATCAAACAGGACACAGGCAGGGCAAACCAAAACAGGAAAGCAAAGATAATTCATAACAAATATTCAGAAAAACAGAAAACCAACAAACAAACAAAACAGGTGAGGCTGGTCTCTGGCCAGGCTCAAACCAACCAGAGGGCTTAAGCTTCTGAGCCAAATGCTCAACCTATACAGCTATGCAGCAATCCAGGGAACAGTAAAAACACAGTAGGGCTGAAGGACAAAGAGGGGGAAAACAGGATGAACAGTGACACCTGTTGGTTAAACGGGGAAGAGACACAAAGGGCAGGGTTGGACAGGCACCGACCCTAACACTGACGTTTCAAACATTATTATTAATATTTTTAGAGCTGGAGAGCCATCTTGTAAATTATGCTAACGACATCTAGTGTTTCTTGTCCTCTTTTAGAACTATACAATATACCCTCTGCGTCATATTTGTTTTTTATCACTATAAATGAGGAACAAACTGCCAATAGTAGGTACAAACAAGTCAAATAAAATGATGTTTAAATGATTGTATTGGTGTAAGGCTATGAGATTATATCTGCCAAAGTGTGTCAGCTTAGCCATTTCAAAAGCTCTCCAAAAGTCACATCAGTGTCCAGCAAATACGTCAATGTAATTTTTGCCTAGATCACTAGCACACCTTCTTTGGCTAAACAGTACCTAACTGAGTCATTCAACTAAGTAATTAATTAAATGAGCTGGTGGTGAAATTTAATAAATTCTTGGATTGGCTGGGGTTCCCCTGATGAAAGATATGGGAACTGAAGCAGTGTTCTCCTAGCCATCCTATAAGATACATTACATGGACAAAAGTATTGGGACATACTACTTTAATCATTGAATTCAGGTGGTTCATTCAGACTCTTTGCCATAAGTGTATAAAATCATGCACCTAACCATGCAGTCAGGTTTACAGACGTTTGTGATAGAATGGGTAATTCTGAAGAGCTCAGTGAATTCATGCATGGTACCGTCAGGGGATGCCACCTTTGCAATGTCATTCTGTGAAATTTCTTCCTTTCTAGATATTCTATAGTAAACGGAAATTGGTATTTTTGCAACTGGAAGCATTTACGAACAATAGAAACTCAGTCAAGAAGTGGCAGATCACTTAAAGTAATAGAGCAGGGCATAGTGCATAAAAGTCGCCAATGTTCTGTCGACTTAATAACTGCAGAGTTCCAAACTGCCTCTGGCATTAACCCCAGCACAAAAACTGTGAGCCAGGAGCTTCATGGAATGGGCTTCCATAGCCAAGTAACTGCATGCAAATCTCACATCACCAAGCGTAATGCCAAGTGTTGGATGGAGTGGTAAGAAGCACACTGCCACTGGACTCTGGAGCGGTGGAAATGTTCTATGGAGTGATGAATCATGCTTCTCTGTCTGGCAGTCTGATGGGTGAGTCTGGGTTTGGCAGATGCCAGGAGTATGTTGCCTGCCTGACTACATTGTGCCAACTGTAGAGTTTGGTGGAGGAGGGATAATGGTATGGGGTTGTTTTTCAGGTGTTGGGCTGGGCCAACATGACTGTTCCATCTGTTCCAGCATGACTGTACCCCGGTGCACAAAGCAAGGTCCAGAAAGACAGAGTTTGGTATGGAAGACCTTGACTGGCCTACATAAAGCCCTGATCTCAACCCCATCAAACACCTTTGAGATGAACTAGAACGCATATTACAAGCCAAGCCTCCACATCCAACATCAGTGCCTGACCTCACAAATGCTCTTCTGGATGAATGGGCAACAATTCCCACAGACACTCCAAAATCTTGTGGAAAACCTTCCCAGAAGGGTGGCAGCTGTTATAGCTGCGAAGGGGGCGGGAAACCACTTGTTAATGCCTATGGATTTAGAATGGGATGCCATAGAAGTTCCTGTAGCTGTAATGGGCAATACTTTTGTCTATAGAGTGCATTGGTAACTTTTTGGAGAAGAAATTATTGTTGGTATTTTTGTGTTAATCTAAACTTTTCTTTGTTCTAATGTTTTATTTTCTGATCAAATACACACTTAATACAAAGATAAATAGCTTTAAACATTTTCTTTGACTGCCTAAGACTTTTGCTAAGTACTTTGCCATAACATAGAAACTTTATCACCTGTTTTACAATTTAAAAAAATGCATTTACCAATGGAAATTATTTCCCAGAGTCTTTTATTTCTTCCAGTGCCAGACACAGGGTTGAATAATGAGGTCCGGCAATGGATTCTAATGTGCTGTTGAGTCAATGACAGGAAGGACTAAATGGCAAAGAGAGTGTATCATCAGTGTATCATATTTGCTTCACTTTCTTCAAGAGTGGAAGCCATGATGCAAGAATTCATGTTTGAATGCAAGACTGTAGATGTGTAAAACAGTTAAAAGGTGGGGAAAAATTATAAAAATTTTGTGTCGTTCTCAAAATATTCAATACTAGCATACTAAGCTGGTGCATCATACCTTAAGGTGACGTCTTTATGACCAAGAGACGGTCCATTGAGCTGGTTCGCCATTAGCTATGATTGTATGAGGAGCTTGCAAACTTTTTACATTGGGCAGTTCTGCTCAGCCTTCACAAACAACAAAAATGCAACATTTATTTGAGTTTTGTATAATTTCCATAGGTGCACAGCTTTTTATCAAGCTTTTCCAGTACTGGTTGGTTGGTGACTTTATAGTTTGCTGAAAATCCTAAAATTTTTATAACCCTCGGTAAGGAGAGAAAGGCAATGCGCAAGATGATCTGGATGAAATGTGGCATGAATATTACAATGGGAAAAACCAGACATGAGTCTATTTTGAAATGGGTAGGTAGACTGCAGTGTACGAATAGGTATGAAAATGGAAGAGACTGTATGAATAAAACATCAGCATAAAGACCACAGCAATTTTAATCCGAATTGATAGTTCTTAATGTGAAGTTCAAGTTAACCCTGTGCTGAAAGGTTTTTATATAAAATACGAATGGGTTTCTGGAAGCTCATCTTTAACATGTTACAACCGCAAGATTCAGTGAAATTCAGTGATGACAAGATCATGACCGTTAATGGCATTATATATAATCATGTTTATTATATATAGTGGAGTCCAGTCTTCCACTGTCATCTGTCTTGTACTTCAACAGGAGGTTTCCTTGTCAGAGAAAGTAAGTGCTGATACCAGGGTGACCAGAACTAAGTTTAGAGTGAATCCATTGTGAATCCAACTTTGCAGTTTCTTTATGCTTGCACAGTGACAATAAAGTTCTTGAATTTTCAGTCTTATAAAAAGGAGAATTATACTGTCGCTGGAACATATGTACAATGTGAAGGGCATCCAGCAGGTGGTGCATCAGAGTGGAGAGCCTGTTGAATTTGTTTCATAATATCCCTTGGGATGGGGAGGGGCAATAATGCTTATGGGAGGTAAGATGGTCTCAGGATCTTCTTATGGTCATAGGAAGTCAAGATATCCATCTTACCATTCTTTGATCTGGAACCAGTTAAACAATATTGACCATTGTACCTGATGAGGATTTTGTTAGTTCTGATGTACTTCAGACTTGAATGATCTCCCAGACCTGTGCTCCTTCTTCAGACACTAAAGCAGGGTTGTTCAAATCACGGTCCTAAAGACCCCTGTTGATCTTTCAGCCTTGCTTTACCTGGGAACCTGGTGTGAAGCCTCTGTGGCCAATCAGAATCAGTAATTATTTGACTAACTACCTGGGAGAACTGAAAACAAGGCCTGGATTTGGAATTGAGGTCCAGATTTAAAGAGCCCTTCTCTAAAGCATCCATCCTTGATGTCAGATAGTATAATGGGGTCAAGGTGTTTCAAAACATGAGCATTGCTGAAGCTGTTCTTCAAGGCCGGATAAGCTTCTTCGCCACAAATGAGCCTGGGGACGCCACCCTTTTACAGGGCTGTGAGTGGTGCTGAAATAGAACTGAATTTGAGTATGGATCTACAAAAAAATAACTCAAGAATTCTTTATTTCTGTTAATACAAATATTACCCCAAATCTTTTCACCTTCCACTTCACTCTGATCTATTTGTACCCCTTGAACATTTGGGACATTGCTAAGTCTGGTTTAGAAAGAAACTGGAATACTTGGAACACCTCAAATTTAACAAAAAATATTGAAAGGTAGGAGATTTTTCAGGACAAGACTAACATTGAGACATGATTTTGTAAGTCTGGTGAATATACCAAAATATGAGTGTAGACAATGACAAATTCCCCAGACCACCAAGCAGAACCTCACTGGTGAACGCCTGTAAGACCAAAAGTGCACGAAAATATTCATAGTGGCTGCTGTATTTAAATTGATAAAAAATGCTCATCCATTTCATGAATTCACATCTGGTGTGGATGTGTGCACATGTGTGTTTAATCTAGTGCCATAACTTGCCTTTCAAAGTTTGAGAGTCACAAGAATCAGGGGTAATGGATGACACACTTAACCATTATGTCATATAGGCCATGATATTTGTTAGTGCAGTAGGGACTCTCCAGGCATGAAGGAGGTTATCAGAACAGACTTCCCGGTGAATCAGTTTGTCTAACCCCAATGAATCATCTTTGAAGCCTATGTCAGAAGGCATAGTAATCAAAACAGGAGCGAATGTTCTCCAGCACTCCTGCCTTCAGTAGGATGGTGAAAAAAGTGTTTAATAGGGAACTGGTAGTAGGACCATGGTGGGACCAGATTGCTGTAGCCCATGGTAAAGCTTTCCTGGTAAGAAATAATATGATGAACATAAACCAAACAGCGCCATTAGGAAACACAATGGGTTGATTCACAAAATAACAAGGAGTCTTGTAATAGAAAGCCTTCTCAGTTATCCACTGACCTTTCTTATATATCAGGATTCACAGGTTGTACAGGTAAAGAAGAAGCTGAAGGACTAGCAAAACATTTGCAAGACTTCATCTAGGAACTGGGAGATGATTCATAGTTGTGCTTCATGCTGTCCTAATAACAGACTTTGAAGTTTCGTGGAGGCTTGCAGGGTAGTGAACTCTACTGGATCTCTGGCAAATTCTTCTGTAACAATAGATGGCTCTCAAATGAAAGGATCTAGGGACATTGTTTGTCGTATGTGCAAAATCTAATCAAACACACAAAGTTGGTAGTCAGTCAGGCATGTGCAGTTCAGTAAAGCAAAACCCAAAATCATAGGTAAGTAAGTCACACATAAGGAACGCAAAAAAACAGAACTTTCACTCAGATTGTATCTAGGCAGCATAGGGCACGAGACAGGGGTAAACAAGAGATGGGATGTCAGTCAATGAATGCAATAGATAAATAAATGGATACCCTGCTAAGAAATTCATGCCTTACCCCTGGTTTGTGTATTATCTGATACTTGAATGAACAAACCAGATTTGTCATTTGAAGAAACAACAAAAATATTTCGAGATGGTGCTCTCTGGTGTCTTGTCTGACAGGACTGGCATTTCTCCTCTATTTCTGGCCTCTTTCACTATTTTCCTTTTTTCTGTAGTTTTCTTTTTCTAGTTCAGTGGGGGAGGAGTTAAGGAGTAGGAGAGGAAAAACTGCCAACTGCAAACTCTACCTGCCTGTAGTGCTTCTGGGGAGCAAGAGATTTCTTCTGAAGAAGATGGACAAGAAGGCACTACCGGGGCTGCAGCTTAATGTGCTTCACAGAGCTGTGATGGAAAAAAGACAAACCAGACTCCACCATCACAGCAGAGAAGCTCCCAGCCTGTGCACTCTGGTGGGATTAAAAAAAGTGAAATCTGCAAAAGCTCGAATGATGGCTGGCTCCACGTATGACTTCAGGCTACTTGCAGCACAAGTTCTTCCATGCAGTCATCATTGTTATTTGCTAATTTAGCCACATGTAAGGTCATACACTTGTCTGCCGTTCATTTTCAAACACTACACCCCAGTGCTATCCTAGCAATCTCAGCTGACTTTAATCACACTTATTTCTGCAGTACACATCAACTTTACTGCATAACGTACGAGACTAGAACAGAGAGAACCTTAAACTTTAACATATTAGCAATTTGCGACAAACTCAGTGTTTACATTTATAAAATGAGGGTTTTATCCAAAAGGTTTACATATTAGCAATTGATATATCAAATTTAAAAATTACATAACAATAGGCAATGTCATCCCATGTATTTAAATAACATAGCAGTTGGCAATAAAGTAGGGGTGGGCAATCTTACCCTCAAAGGGCTGCTGTGTATGTGGGCTTTCGCTGCACCTCCCTAAATAGATTACTAATTAGAGGACTGATTGGCTGAAGAGTCCTCACACCTGGGATTGAACAGCGGACCTAAAAGTTATCCTAAAAACCTGCACACACTGGCTCTTTGTTGATAAGATTCTACCCTTCCCTCTTTGACTTCCTCTGCCGGCCCCTGGAGGATGGGCTCCCCTTTTGAGTCTGGTTCCTCCCAAGGTTTCTTCCTCCTAGGGAGTATTTCCTTGCCACTGTCGCCTCTGGCTTGCTCACTGGGTGCTTTGGGCGGGGATGCTGTAAAGCGCTTTGGGACAATGTAATGTTGTGAAAATGCGCTATACAAATAAAATTTAATTGAATAGAAAGACTGGCCACCCCTGCAGTAAAACCTTCAGTTATAGGGCCCCTTTATAATGGAATAGCCTGCCAGCTCATGGTTGGGATACCGAATCAGTCTCAGTCTTTAAAGCTCATCTTAAGACCCTTTTCTTCAGTCTAGCTTATATGCACCTTAACACATATCATACTCTAACTATGGCTGTTGGTGCTGCTGTACATGCCCTTTGGTCTACTGTGCTTACCCATCAATGTGTCAATGCCTGTTCTGACCATGTATGTTCTCCACTTCCCTTCCCACATGTCTGGATGGTGCCCTGGCTGAGCAGCTGGAGTCCTGGTTCAGTCCCATGAAAGTGTGACACGGCAGATGCAACTTGTGACAACACGGGTGTTGCCTTCAGTCTCACATGAGCTGGCATGGAAACCCGACTCATTAATGGACTTTGCCTTCCATCATGACCACAGTTTACAGCTTAAATTTGCCGTTGTTGCTGTTGCTTGCAATCTGTATAAATTATGTAGTAACATATTACAACACACCCATGTAAAGCGCCTGGGGACAATCCTGTTGTGAAAAGTGGTATATACAAATAAATTGAATTGAATGTGTGTCTTTATGTCTATTAATGTATATATTTATATAAAGTATATAAAAATACAATACATGACCATGTGTTTCGTATGTATCCATACTGTGCTCAGTAACACTCTGAACCTAGGACCGCTTATTAAAACCTACTCACTCTTTCACAGCTAACCAAATGTAACTCCATGTGGGATCTCCAGTTTGTGCTATGACGACGACACCCTGTGTCTGGCATGTATGTTGTGACAAGTTTTTTGGCACTGAGCTAGCCCTGCCTGTTTTCTAATAGGTTTTTTGGCTCCAGATTGACTAGTGCTGGCTGTGTCGAGGGCCCATCACGTTTAAAGAGAAACAGTTTCTGCTGGGAATCAGCGAGCTGACAGCAAGCTGCTGTGGTCCAGACATGAGATGACAAGAACCTGGATGCATAGCAATCAGATGGGCTTAGTTAAAATACACTGCTGCTGCTGCCCCCTGCAGTTTAGTTGGAACAGCAACATATGCACTGTCATGCTCTTTGCCTTGGGACATGATGTGATATAAATTTCTTAACTGAATTTCTTGGAACCCAAAGATAAATTCAGGAAATGACTATGAAGATTCAGTCACATCAATCAAAATGTTTTATTCGAACATCACATAATTGTTGCTGTCTATTCCTTTAATATTTGTGTGCATGTGAGCAGGGGGTTAGAAGACCCACCTTGTGTTTAGGAGGTTGGGATGTACATTTGGGAGGCTGAATAGAGGGAGTCATGTAAAGCTTTCTCATTTGCAAGACTCATTAGCTGCACCTTCCCATGCCCCTTTATTGCCCTGTGCTTAATGCATATGATTATCCTGTTTTCAGATCGTGAACAATGCATGCTGCTGTCCATGGTGCTGATCAGCCAGCTCGCTTTTGCTGCCGCCGTTCTCATGCCGGCAGCCAAATAAACATAACTAACACTGCATAAAATTGAACTAAGTTCAACATTAGACACTAAATAACTAAAATTGGCGTTTTTTGTTTTAAAGACATAATCTTGTTAGCTAATTGAATGGTTTCTGTCTTCTCCCCTTGCCTTCTGGCTTCTTCCCACCAGAGCAGGCTGCCGCATCTCCTGTGAAAGGATGCATTAGGCCAGACAGAAGAACCTCTATCCAGTCCAATGTAACATTCTGTCCTCCAGTGCCTGTGTACAAGTACGACTTTGCCGGCATTGTCGCTTGCTGTGCATACATTTGCAGCCTTTACTAGATGAGTTTGCAATGACGGCTCTAAACTATGATTCACCTCCAGGATCGTATTTTCCAGTTCATTGTGCAGGGAATGCTGTTTCACGTTATAATAATAATAATAATAACAATAATAACAATAATAATTATTATTATTATTATTATTATTGTTGTTTTTGTTGTCGTCCTTGTTGTAAACCCAAGATAACCCTCTCATCTGCAACTTTTTATGCATGTATTGTGTAACAATATGAGTGTAGTCTGATTTGGTGGTCTCTCCACCTAGGAACAGCTATCTGTCACCAGCTAGAATAAAGGTAGAATAAAACACAAAAAACTTTTTTATTTGAACCCTACAAAGACAAAACAAAATACAGTTAGAAACAGAGTCCACCATAAGCATAAATAAACCAAAATGCAACATCAGGAAAACAACAAAGTCCACAGAAATGAACCAAGAGTCCCATACATTCTTAAGTGAGATTCCCCCTAAACAGTAAGTAAGCCCCACATATATAATACTATCCTATGCAGTTCACACAAATTAAACATACTTTTTGGATTATTTCCTGTTCCCTAAGGTACCTCTCATTGTTCTTCCTCCAGGAAGATCCACATTGGCAGCTTGAAGCGTTGCAGGAGCGACCCGAAAAAAAATTGCAGAGACAGCGGAAAAAATAAAACAAAAGTCTTCTTTCGATGGCATGAAACTTGCTTACCGCCGTTGGGCAGCATACAGCAGGACTTTCAGCAATCTTTTCTGCATACTAGTCACTTCCTTCCATTACTGTACGTCTTGGGGACGCAACATTGTCGCCCTCTTATACACACTGCTGCTTAATTTCACAAGCTGTCCAATGGGCAGAAAGTGGTTATGATGGAGAGTCCTCAAAAGGCCTCTTTCATCTGTAGGTCTTAAAGTGAATACTGGAAAATTCGGGAATGGCATCCATACGATATACAGGCAGCAAGGCCATCAGTCAGTGAGTTTGTGCTTTTCTGAGATCCCTCTGTTCCTTAGCAACACCTAGTCTCCAATTTCAAGATCAAGAACTTCTCATTATAGCGGACCTTATTTTTGACATTAATCAACAGCTCCTGGGCAAGCTAATGGCTAATTTGGAGATCAGCCTTTCTTCATACAGTATTTTATGTATGATGATTGGATGCTCCTATCCAATGACACTCCAGAAGACCAAGATCAAGGGGTAGCCTGGCCTCCATCTCAATCATGATTAGGCATGGTGAATAACTAGTGGCCTCCTTCTTAGTGCAATTGTATACATGCAGTAAATAAGGAATACACTGACACTTCTGCAAAAGAAATAATCCCTCACAACACAGTATGTCTTATCAAAGTACCTATTATTTTCATGCAGAGCCACAAGAATGACCTTATGATACTGAGCAGCCGGAACTACTTGCATCCGACAGGTTGACCCGGGACAAGACTCTGTTCATCATCTTCAAATGCTACTATTTCTGGAGCCTTAATGACAGGTTCTCAATGATAAATGCCTGTGCCTTTACAATGTCTCCCTTCTCTACTGCATGGATAACGTGATGAAACTCATTCACTGGAGTATCCCTGAATGAATCTGCAGTGGTAACTGCACAAGGAAGAGGTCAGGGTAAGAGGCCAAAGCCATTGAGGAACGGCTTCAGTCTTAGACAGAACCTTACCAATTCCATGCTCCGACACATCATGCTCTACATACGTCACAGATGTATGGCAGGCACTTATCTATAGAGAGTTTTACCCTTTTTCCTCAAAGCAATCTAACACCTTTTATAGGTGCTCTTCATGTTCTTCTAGCATGCTACCAAATACCATGAGGTCATACAAGTACAGATGCTCCTCTGCTTACAAACTTTCAACTTACAAACTTTCAGACATATGAACGAAGAGGACTGTAAGTCCAAATTGTGTTCACTGGGCTCCCATTTCCTATCTGCAATATCAATATTTTTTTTCTGCACGCCAATTCTGCCTAGTACGACTTCTGCCCGCTACTCCCGCTTTACAACACCCCTAAGTGTGTACACAGTTAAGAAATACACACGTTTCTCCTTGCACCGAACACCTCCATTCTGATTGTTCACCTGACTGCTTCTGTTTGTTAATTCCCCCTGCTACAGGATTTATAAGAAGAAATTCTCCAGCCTCCCTCCCACACTATTTGAAAAGTTTTCCAAATCAAGACAATGTTGGTGCCAACTAAGAAGGTTTGACATTTATTGGAGGGTCCAGGCAGACCAAGGACACCTTCATTGGCACTTCCAGAACAGATGCAGGAGACTCAAGTCATACCTCAATAAAAAGGTATGTGGATATTTAGCTTCACTAAGCCAAATATTCTTCTCTTTTTCTCATACTTACAATTTCTGTGGGCTGAAGATTGCCTTTGGTAAAAGGCTTCAAAATCATGGTGACTGATGACCTCATATCAAGTAGAGCATGGAGATCAACCACTCAAAAAAAAATTGCTGCAAAAGAACAAGTCAGTCTCTGAGGTACTTGAGTACAACTGATCTTCAACTGGGTGTAATGTGGTTATCTTGGTTATTTAGGCTGGGACTGTACCTTACTCAATATATTTTCAGTTCCATGCAGCAGGATTTTTGGCCATCTTTTCTGAACAAAGGATCCGACTCATTAACGCTATGTTTAGATTGATAGTTGTGTCCAGCTTCCCTCTCTAAAGGTCTCCCTCTTTTTTACTGTCCAAATCAGCAACATCAAAAGTCAATCTGACCCCAAATCCTCAATACAAACATGCCAGAAACTTATTCCAGAAATGAACACTCACTTCCCAAACACCCTAAACATTCAAACACAATGGGGTTACATTGTAATTTAATGACTGTATTGCACTCATCAGTGACCTTGTACTTAAACTGATCACGGCACCTATGCCAGTAAATTATAAGGCTGAATAATTTTCATTAGGAATCAAATTACTGAGCGACACATGGCCCAGTTTTAATGGTGCACATTAAAATAAGCAAAGGGCTAATTTTATTCAAGTGACATGAGGGCAGACCAAGATTTACAACGTTATAACTGGCTGACAATGCATGAGAATCAGCAGACGCCTTCCGGATTACCATTTGTATATTAAATATCTGTTTTACATGGTGCCTTTTCCTTTCTTTGTTAGTTATTGGTGTCAAATGGCAGATGTTGCAGAACATCTGTTTGGCTGTGTAATTTAGCAGTAAGTTTATATGTTATCTAGTACTTATCTGTTCTGAATCTACACAACCTCCAAACCTATCTATATATGCATTGCATTGATAATGCAGACACTACATTTGCAAGTCGTGCTTTTCTAAATCTCCATGCACATTTTGTTTTCTGAACAAATGAACTAAGCCCAACATGTTCTTCAATGATCTAGCTTCTGTTCCCCACAGTGAATATGATATCTTGGCTGACCTGAAGTAATATTTCACTCCAGTGATCCACATATCCTTCTCCTCTTAGATTGCTCTGTCACTCAAAAGTCATCAGGTAGATGAGTTTAGCCCATTGTATCATTTACATGCCCCTTCATCTTTGATAGTCCACAGACAAGGACGGTTATGGTTGACATATTGTTACCAAGGTTGCAAGCACATTTAAAACTAAATCATATGGGGTTGAACAGATGAACAATATATTTATTCAACTATATTTTAATGTAAAATATATATTAATATAATAACCCAAATACGAATTATGGCTACCTATAACTTCACAAAAGTAATTCTATGAGTGTTATCATAGTTCTAAGCTGTGTCTAGTTAAATACTGGGCTATTCTTCAAGAGGAACAAAGGTTCCATAAAGGTTCAGTGACATTTAAATCCGGTGATTGTGGAGGTAGTGGGATGATTTAACTCATGTTTCAGAATCCACTCTTGAATTAGTTTAACAGTGTGTATGAAGGTATTACATTTGGTCTAGTAAAATGACTTAATATTTCTTCCTAAAACCATGCAGAGCAATCATCTGACATAATAGCCACTATAAGATGGCTGCACATACCAAAAGTGAAGATATTGTGGATTGAAGGCATCTTTTGGCTAGCTATATATATATATATATATATATATATATTAGTGCTGTCAAACGATTAAAATTTTTAATCAGATTAATCACAGGGTTGCTGTGGATTAATTTCGATTAATCACAATTAAA
>JAODLD010000136.1:26511807-26528285 GCA_026781065.1 Mormyrops boulengeri
TGGACTGAAAATATTGGTCGGAAGAGAAGATACAAATAAAATACACACTTGCCTAATAATTCTGCACACAGTGTATAGACATGGCTTTCATAAAAAGTATTACCCAAATTTCTTGCTGCGAAATAGGACTCTATTGTGCTTTCTGAAATAGTGCATTTGTAGTTCTGCAGATCTACAGCTGCTTTGTCTATCAGCATTGTAGCAAATACATCGCTCTACATAGTGCAGATATACATGGTAACTGTGTGCTTATGAATAGTGTTAAACTGCTCTGCCGAACCTTAATGGGAAATAGTTACCTAACTTTGCTTTTGTGGTCGTGCTTTATTGCCGTCTTTCAACATTGTTACCATCTTACTGTCCACATTCTTTCCTTTTTCTCCTTCAGGCTTCTGTTTCTTGTTTGTTTTTATCAGCAACCCTAATACTGAATGGGAAGTCCAAGAAATTTAGGAGATCATGCTGAGAATGATCTGCACTCACCGGCCTGCCCTTCTCGCTTTCTACGTCTACCTTTATCGCTCATGATCAGCTTTTAGTTTCAAAGTGTTTTATTGCCATGACGGTGTTGACAAAAGTGATAAAGAGTATTTAACAAGCCAAAGATTAACTGGCTTGCAAAATTCTGAAAATAACATATTCTCCTATGAAAGTGAATAATTTACAAAATTATTTACTCTACTCTTTACTCTTTTTCTTAATTAAAAAAAAATAGATTAAGAGAAGTGTGTGTATAAATTTATATTTGATATCGCCCGAAGATCACCACAAACTTATACCTATATCTATATTGAATAACAGCTTATACTGCACAGCGCCATGGTGAACCTGAAGCCTACCGCAGTGTATGTCGGACAAAGAAAGCGGGGGAGATACCATAGATGGGATGCCAGGTGATCACACAGCATTGCCATACACACGACTTAGAGTGATAATTTATGGTTTCTATCAGAAGCCATGGGCTAATCAGTTTTAAGTAAAATTTACACTACATTCTTAAGCAACACTTTCTAGTCACCTTCTATAATGGTCAGTATAAGAATTACTGAAGCATTACAGCATCTTCTATTGACAGTCATAAGGCATTATAGTGTTGATTATAACTCCAACATCACAACTGCTCATCCAAGTGTTACCCAGTTTTAATTGACCATCTTAAGTTGGCTTCCTGATTCCAGAGGAAGTTCAGCATTCAAGCTTCTCTGAGGTCTGGCCTATTTTTTTCTTGCATGGTGAGCCTTAGGTTCTCATTCTGCCCCTGGGGAAAATTATGCATTTGAAAAAGTTGGAAAATAGATCTTTTCCATCTGTCACTCAAAGCATGCTTGAGCAGCTGTGGTGTCTGTATATAATGTCGAGATGAACATAGGACGGGCACCCAGCTCGTCTGCATTTATCGGTCCTACCTTTTGTTCTGCTCAGTCAAGCTTGCCTTTTCCAAGAAGACCAAACCACATCCCACTGACTGCTTGAAGTATTAATTGAAGTTTTAAATATATATATATATGTCTAAGAATAGGATTTCCCCGTTTTTAATTTGTAATACAGATTAAGGAATTGTCTGCCCGACCCTTGTCTGGCATAACTTAGAACACCTAATGTAGTCATCAGTACTGTGCTGTTTCCTTCTTTAATGAAGTCTTGAAGTCGTTAATGCTGGTGATGTGCTTATCAGAACATCACAGCACATTTAAAAAGCCTGTCAGCAAAGTGGGAGACTCATTGACAGATGGACTAACCTGTCAGTGGGAGATGAACTTGCGTCAATACCTCGATCTCTGGCTGTTTTTTTTTTGGAAGGGACAGGGAATTTTTCATAAATATTTGAACAGGGATGTCCAGCACAGTTTTTCAACACATGCAACACAGTTTTTTCCTTCATGGAACTCTTCCTTCACCTGTATTATTCACCTGGTTTTCCTTTGCCATAATAATGAATTATCGTCCCTCCTCTACACAGGAAGAAAAAGGAAAAACAGGAAACAGGAAAAAAAGGAAAAACAGGTCAAATAAACAAGATGACTGCTCATTTTCACATTTTAATACAGTACTACCTGAGGAAACACGATAAACAAATTTGAATATGAGCCAGTGGAAGAGAGGTGCTTTTACACATTTGTAACATAGCACAGAGTAATCTATATATGCTATATATTGGGTATTGAAAGCTGATAGACGGTTATTATGCACACTGACTGCATTATGCTCACAATCACATCTGCCTGATTTATTCAGCCTCCATGGTATCATTTATAATGTCGTCATTCACATGCGCACTCCTTCTGTAGCGGTACAAGGGATAAGATGCTGCATAGAATGCGACAAACAGGCAGTTTAGGGTTTTAGCAGGTTGTCACAGTAGTGGCTGCAAGGCACCTACAATAGTCTGAGGTGATCCAAAGTGAGACGTTATAGCATAATTTGGGTTTTTCTGCTGCTGTAATCACACAGCAGACATCTGTTGTCCTTTTCCGTCAATCAAATTTCATCCATAGAGGCAGGTGCCAAGCTTAGCTAAACTGATGACAGAAATCTGTATTCTTCGTAAGACTGGAGTCCGTCAGAGCTCCTAAATTCTTCCCAGAACCTCCTGTGTGTCCAGGGAACCAGCTGGACTTGCGTGCATTTTGGGTCGTAAACTGATGCCTTTAAAAAATGCGCGTCCCTGTATGCAATAAAGGATTTGCCCCAAGGCTTGTGTTCAATAATTGTGTGCTTAAACAATTTTTTTTCCGTAGTATGCACACAGACTAGAATACTGGATGTACCATTAGGAACCCCAGGGATAATCAAATAGCCTTATGCTGTTTATTTTCTTGCAGGGTCCATTATGTATTCTCTTAATTTAATGGAAAAGTCCCACTGCTGGTTCGAGAGAAATTTTCAACTACATGAACAAGTCGACCTGTTGAATGAAAGCATTAAAACAGTGATGCTTTATTGATCCCTGTGAGGAAATTGGGTCATCTTTGCATACCTGATCTTCTTCTCCATGAAGTATAGCTCCAATGGAACTATCACACAATGAAATAATTTCTGATTAATATTCTTAATGAGGACCTTAAATGGACCGGTGTGTGATGGCCTGTTTCCATATGCACATAACATTTTTAATGTTAATTCACCTTCATCAGGAATCATCAAAAATATCTGTGAGAACCATTAGTGAATCAACGAAGACCAAAGAAGAGCTGCTCTAAATTTGATTCACTTTCAATGTTTTATTTCCATTTGTCAAGCATATTGTGCTCAAACTAACACGTGGGATGTACATCAGGGCTTTACCCTTTTGCTAAATTGTTATCTAATACAACAGCTGTCTGAGAACATCCTACCTTATATTAAATCCTCTCCAGTGTTTGCCATGTCACAATTTGGCAAAAGACTAGCTTGCTTTATACACCAAAAAAGGACCATGTAGCTACGCAGGGTAATGGCTTTATTTTGCAAAAAACTTCATTGTTTATTTGATCTTTTTTTTCTTGTAAAGAAGCTATCAATGGCAAACTGCAATCCTTTCTCTGCTTCTAATGACATTCCCCGAGGTAACACTCATGGCGATCTGAATGAGATTGAGCAGCTTTCCATGGCATCACGTACTGAAGCCTCTCATTCTGAGATCCAGGCACCTGTTTGATTCCTAAAAGCAGCATCTCCATTAGAGATGCTTCTAATCAACTAGCCTGGAGTCTTCTCAGTAGGTCAGCCGTAGTGGGACATCGTCCATGGAACATGATTTAGCTGTAGACCTAATTAAACACGGAAGTCAAGAGCATCCTGGTTAACCTTATTTATTTCCTTGGGATAGTTATTCACAAGCTCCTTCTCAAAAAATGCCCAAGATAATGAAAGTCGGCTGACCCTGATTGGCTGGCATTCTTAACATTGAAATGTGGTAACAGGAGTGGGTGTGGGTGCCCATGTTTTTTTTTTATTTACGTTTTTATAATATAAGTCCCACCATGCAGGACCTCAGCCCCGCTGCAACCTCTACCCAACTACCTGCCACAATGAATTAAAAGCATATTTTCCGCATGTCAGGCTGTGGGGCGCCGCATATTCATCAGTTTTTGCCCATATTCCCCATGTTGTCAAATGTAAATGTCAAAATAAAAGCCACAAAACTTGTACTGCATTTGCTTTAAAGCACTTTAAGTAGTAGAACCAAAACTATATGCTTCACATGCATAATTTCGTAGTCCTAGTAGCTTCATTAAGAGGCTTCACCTAGAGAAGTTGCTAGTGCAGTTAGGCTTGTTGCCTTCAGCATAGAAGTCCTGGACTGATTTCTTTCTACAGTGTGCTCTGAAATATACTTTAATTTTAAAATCGTATGTGATTTTTTTATCTGCTATGTTTAACTGCAATATCTAAAAAACAATTCGAAATGCCCAGCATATAAAATATACGATGTCCCTTCATATTTATTTTCAAAGAAAAGCGTCATTATCAGCCTATGCCCCTGTCACCAGATTTGTTAGACCCACCAGCAATAGGGGGTGCAGTATGGTTTTATAGATTTAAACTGTTGTAGGTGTTTCCAGATTTGATTTAAACCATTGCAGGTGGTTCTGGATTTGTTACGGAGATTAAACATGGTGAATTTCTTGTTGTATCCAGCTTCTTAACTATTATTATTGTCAGGTACCATCAAGTACTGAAACATTCTGTCTTCTACCTGGGTCTTCAGGTCTTTATGGTCTTTCCCAGTGCCCTGGGTCTTCTCATAATATGCTCAAAATAAAATCATCATTTGTGCTTTAGGTGGAAGATTTGATTTTATTAATAAACTACTTGTTTATCTTCCTTGTCATATGAATATTTGCCAACATTAAAGTTCAAAGGCATTGATGCTCTTCCTGTGACGCTTCTTCGTTGCTGTCAAATCTGATGAAGTCACAGGAAACATCTCGTTTTGAACAATTCTGAGCTTCTTTGTTCCTACAGATATGTCAGCACCTCTGATGATTTTTTCAGTCATCCATCGCAGCTATGCTTCGTGCCAGTCTCTAAAATTTTCCATGACTACTGGATCCTTTGTTGTTTATGACCTTAACCATCAGCTTTTCTGTTTTCTATTTTTACCACATAATCTGTGTGAAAAATCCATCCATTTTCCGAGACCCACTTATCTACAAGCCTGGGGTCACTAGCCTGAAACCCAGGAAGCCTACAGCAGCCCTGAACATGATAAGTTCATCACAGGATATACACATAGGAATTTACAGACTTCAACTGACCTAAGTCACATATTAGGACAGCTAGTGGAAAGCAGAGTTACCAGAGCAACCCACGCCCCCCCACAAAATGCTAACAAAGTCCTAGTGCATAGTCAACGATAGCACAAGCTTTAGTGAGGTGAAAAGCAGGGCTGTAGTTATAATGGGATGCACATAGATGCTATCTCCCTATGTGAAAAAAATGACAAAAATAATTCCCTTTGAAAATGCACCATCCCTCCATACCATCCACCTAAACTGTTTGGCGTAATTGTCAGTAATGTAAAGGTAAATCCATTGACTATATCAGGGACTGGAGGACAGGAGGACTCCAGACTGAAACAGAAATTAATCCAGGCTGCGCGACCCCACCCCGCAATAAATTTAACTTGTCTAGTTTTCCCATATTCTTGTTATGTCATTTGCCTTTAGTGGACACTTATAATGAAACAATTTTTACAGTTTAAAATTTTTCTTGGGAAAGGGTGCTTTATTGAAATATTTCACATTAAGTACTTTGCTTGAGAGGGGCGGAACTGCAGGGTTCTTTGGGAATATGGACCTACTGCCATAATGGCCATGGCTTCCTGCATATTACTACTATATCCTTTTATGACAATGAGCCATGTCATTGTGGCAGCAATAGCATTGCGAAAATGTCAGTCAGATAACATTAGCAAAGATGAAAAGATGACTCAGAACGGCATGACACTTTAATCGTATGTCATGACTGATTTCTGCCAATATAGTAGCCTTTAATACATGAAAATGTTGTGTGAACATCATCTAGAGCTGAAATACTGGACCCCAATACAAAGTCACTACAAAAGGAAATCTATGCAGATGGTGAAACTTGTGTAATTACAGCAATATGTAACAAGTTCAGGGTTAACTCCTCCAACTAGTTTCCATCTGACAAAGCAAGCAAGCTGTAAAAGATGTCTGAGCCATTCAAGCTCCTGTTGAGATTTTAACCCAGTGAGCAGATTGTTGTGGATAAGGTTACAGTATGTATACCAGAACAACTGAACAGGTTAACTAATATTCATACATTGGGAATACAGTGGTCAATGGGCTAGTTGAGTCAGAGTAGGTGATTAAAATAGTAATGGAAGAAGTTTAAGAAGATGTAGGAAGTTTGCTTTTAAGTTTTATGCACAGAATATAATGTTAATATCTTGAACATGTTCCACAAAGCACCCTCTGATAGCCACTAGTAGGCTTCCTCCTGCATACTTGAAATTTACTCTTCAGATCCTCAAGTCATTGACACCCAATGTACTGCCGCATATATAGCGGAGTGTCAACAACCTTGATGACAAGCTGCCAGTTACAGCTATCGAATCATTTGGAACAGCATTTGGCAATAGAGGGAGAGGTCATGCTGGCCAGCATTCAGCTCTCTGACGGCTTCCAATGCTGCCAAAGTCAGCCTGGGCATGGCTCAACTCCACCACTGATTCCGCAACCCACTGAAGTTCTCTTCAGTTCAGGTCATCCTCACATGCTGACTGTCATCAACCCAAACCATTTAAACACACTGGTATGGCAATGCCCTTTGGGATCTTAATTACCCCATAAGAGCGATTGAAGTTTATCACACATGAGGATATGAAAAATCTATTGCCTAATTTTTCCTTACCTCTATAAGTACAGCTCAATCATTTAATGAGAAAACATACTGGCATATAGCCTCTATTTGCATTTCAAGAAACACATACTTGCCCCATATTGAGTGACGGACCCCAGTCAACTACAGAAGTAATCAAATAATGCCACAACTATCCAAGAAAACTCCATTTCCCAGTTTGCTTTTGTGTTCTTTGGTACAAGTCAGACAAATAACTATTACTTCAGCTACTGGTCCCATCCATTTAAAGAAGTATTCCTTTGGTAAGTAGAAAGTACATTGGTAACACTTTACTCAAGGCCATGATTTTTGTAATTTATAAGCACATTCATAGCAAATAAATATCAGAAGGCATAACACATTATAACCATGTGTATTATGATTATGAATGGTTTATGAAGCTCTCATTTGTAATGCACTATAGATACATTTTACAATGCATTATAATGGTCAGTATAAGCATTAAGGATGATTTGTACTGTATTATGAAGGTATCTATAATGAATTAGAGACGCCTTTTTATAAATATTTTCTAGCCATGTTTAAAATGCTTTATGAATGCATTATAATGCATTATGAATGGGTTTATAACTTACTAAAAACATGGCCTTAAGCAAAGTGTTCCCGTACTGTACATTGTAACTGATTACATGAGGAACAAATTTGCCCAGATTCTCAGTCTTGAAAAGACAAATATCCCAGAGTTTTTAACTTTCTATCAATGGATCTCTCTGGCTAAGTGCAATGGGTATTGTGATTCGAAATGTATCTGTGACCTGGTATGGTTACAGTTAATATGACATTGGGTGGGTAAAAACGTAACAAATGCAACTGGATATATAATCTGCAGACATAATTCCTAACCCTTTTACGTCATTTTCATTGCACAGTCACATGTATGAAAGTAAAAATAATTGTATAACATAACAATTGATTAAATCATTGAATAAAATCTATTTAGTCCTAAAGTAAATAAGCAGAGAGCAAGGAAAAATTTGCTATGAATTTGCTAAACAATTAAACAGAAAAAATCAATTTTTGAAAATGCATGTAGCCCCCTGTCGCATTTTGAGTCATTGCTAATTGATTTTTACCCACAACCGCAGTGTTGGAGCCATAGCTTACTGCTTTGAATAGACAAACAGACAAGGGTACTGGAAAACAGAAATTTGAAATATGAAAGATATTGGATAAAATCCTACATTTGCATTTGCTGAGAACTTGCTTTTTCATAGTAAACATTTCACTTTGTGTATGTCTAATTAAAGCAGCACATGGATAGTTTATCTACATACTGACAGGATTTCAAAATGTGCCTATGAAGGAACTTCATATAACTAAGACATGGTATCAGCTGGTGGTTCAGTGAGTAGCACTGTTGCTTCACACCACCAGGGCTGGTTTGTATATGCATGTTCTCCATATGTTCTGTTCCCATAAATCAAAAACATGTTGTGTCTCTAAATTGCCCACAATGTGCTTCAGAATGCCCTATGATATCTAAATTTCCCACAGTGTGTCCCAGAATGCCCTGCCATTCTGTCCAGGGAATTCCCCTGCTATGTGCCATATGCTGTCTTACAGTATGTGCAACCTAAGTGCAAAAGTACTTAAAGTAACACTTTACTTGAAGCTGTCATTTATAATGCATTATATGCACCTTCATAATGCATCATAATGGTCGGTATAAGAATAAATAAAGTATTACAGCATCTTCTATTGACACTTATAAGGCATTATGATGTTGATTATAATACTTCATAAGCGGTATTAGGAAAGTTACTCCAACCAGTTGAGTATAAAGAGTCACAGTCACAGAGTACTCAACTGGTTGATTAAAATACTAATAAATAAATAAAAAGATACTAATAAATAAAAGATACTTTGTCCTGCATTATGAAAGGATCTATAGTGCAATACAGATGACAGCTTCATAAAACATTCATAATGCAAAATAAACATGATTATAATGTGTTATGCCTTTTATACATATTTATAACCATGTTTATAATGCTTTTTAAATGTGTTATAATATGTTATGAATATGTTAGATTTTTATAGACATGGCCTTCATGGAGAGTGTTTCCAAGCCAATATAGATTCAGAAGTTTACCATTAGCTGAGGGTTTTAAATGAAAAAGAGAAGCAACTTTTAGGTTATGGAATGCAAAGAGTGGAAGGGTACTGTGTCCAGAAACAATCCTACTGGAAAGGTTTTTCATTATCTCTGTTGTGATTTGTTCTGAAAACCAGAGTCGGTAGATATGAAAGAACTTGTTGTAATCAAGAATTTATGGAATAATAAATAATGAATAAAATCCTGTTAATGTGCATGAATAGATTTTCCATTTCAAAGGGTAGTGTCCCTTCAAGCAGTACATGTCAAACAAGCCACCAAAGTGTGGTATGAAAATCCGGGCACCTTGCTCTCTGAAATCAAGCTAGGTCTTAG
This sequence comes from Mormyrops boulengeri, assembly GCA_026781065.1. Classification (NCBI taxonomy): domain Eukaryota; kingdom Metazoa; phylum Chordata; class Actinopteri; order Osteoglossiformes; family Mormyridae; genus Mormyrops; species Mormyrops boulengeri. The sequence continues at coordinate 26,521,109 of JAODLD010000136.1, forward strand.
ATATGAGGATCAATGCTGGAAAGCCATGCGGTGCATTCCATCTGAGAAAAATCACAAGGTACAGGTAAGTTATTTTTCACACGTAAAGGGCTGTAGGATTAAAAGATAACAGCATCAGCTTGGAGATCAGCTACAAAAGAGGAAGCTAACTGTGCAAGGAACGGCAAGAAAAATAAGCCAAGGATTGCTAATGAGCTGCTGAAGATGTAGGGAATATCTGTAAATTTCTCAAAATCTGTTGTTTCTGACAGGGCTATTGTCATGTCATCCTGGTCCTGTGCCTACAGATCAGGAACATATCTGAGAACAAGAAAGGTTGGGTTGCCACAAATCATCCTGTGCTGCAGTTCCATCAAAGGAGGGGCTGACAGCCTTGATAAGAGGATAGAAAAGCATCTAGCTGCCAGCTTCTGACTTCCCATTGGTCTCCTGTGATTTGAGGATTTGTCTGCATTATTGTGATTTGTTGATGTGTCCACATCAGTGCCATTTGTCTAGTTCTGCAGATGACACCTGCATTCTCTGGGCTGAAGGAAAACAGTAGCAGAATGAAGGAAAAAAACATTTGTTTGCAAAAAAAATGCATTTGGTTACCAGTTATTAAAAATATCATAAAAAGTCAGTATATTATTCTCTCAGATAGCTATGGTTTTTAAAACTATTTTGCCATGTGTAAACTGGCAAAAAATTATGCATAGTGGATTACAAACCAGGGGTTGAACAGGGATTAAATGTCAGCCCTGGACATTGGGGTCCCCACAATATTTTTTACTGGTTTACTGGCCCACCGGGAAAACTGCAGGTAATTTGTGTTCAGTAATTAGTGCTGGACAACTGGTGGTTTCCCTTGTGCATAACAGGTAGTTTCATAACAATGTCGAACTGCACTGGTCTACGTGTGTGTGTGTGTGTGTGAGCAGGTATACCTATCCTTATGGGGACACAATGTCCCCATAACGTGATAAATATCCGTTTTTTTTCCCTTATGGGGACCGGTTTCCTAGTCCCCATAAGGGAAAACTCTATTTTATAAAAATTGGTGACTGCTATGAAAAAACTAAAAATGCAAAAACTCTAGTATTTTGCTTGGTTACTTATGGTTATGGTTATGGCTGGGTGGGGGTTAAGGTTGTCATAGTTAGCGTTAGCATTTTCCCCATAGAAATAAATGAGCGGTCCCCATAAAGATATGTTTACCTGACGTGTGTGTGTGTGTGTGTGTGTGTGTGTGTGTGTGTTGGCTGGGTGGGTGGTGGCCCTCTCTCTCTCTTCAGTAACAATGCTCATTGTGTTTATGACCTGTGTCGAGTGTAAACAATCTCTGACCTCCAGGGACTGAGGCCGCACCGCGATATTGACATACCGGACCCCGGGGACACAGTGGTGTAGATGAGGTTCTGTCATGCACCTCTATCTCCGGGACAAGTCCTTTGATCACAAAACTTCTCTTATTTCACACTCAGTCCTCAGCTTTCATTCCCCAAAGTCCCTAAAATAACTCAACCTGCTTTATTTTACATTTATATAAATATAATTTTAAAATAATGCCTTCTATGTGAGGGAAAAATAATATTTTCTGTGTAATTTTATTTATTACTTTTATGTTGTATTTGAATTACATTTGTTTTTTCCGTGCTTTTTGTTTTTTTTTTTCTTTTCCACAGTTTTGTGCAGAATTTCTTTTTCATACAGACCTACATTGCAGTTTAGACATTTTCTTTATGAAATGTAAAGCCAGCCAGTTATTTACAATATACAGCACATGTTTGTGTTCTCCAAGAGTCATTCATTGTAGGGAAAGATCAGGGTCTTCTCCATTGTGAAGAAATGGCAAACATGCTCAAGGCCTCCTCAGAAATGTCCATTGCTTTGGAGAAAGGTCAGACCTGTGATAGCTTCTGCCCAAGACCCATCATGCTGAGGAAAACCAATAGACAAATAAACATAAAGGTCACCCTTGAAAGCTTGCTTCCGCCTTGAATAAGGTCTCTTTGAGTATTTCTTTCCAAGCTGATGTTACAGTGGAGTGCAGTGGAGGGGTCTTGAAATGAACTTGTTCTGACACATAACACATGGGAATAAGAACAGGGAATGCAGTGGCGGCTGGTGGTAATGGATATGGTCAAGTCATGTCTCCTTCAGATTCTTGGGCCTTGCCACCAAGAAAAATACCCATGGTTTGGGGAATTTTCTGCCAGTCCCTCACCACTACCATAAGGTCAGTGTCTAAACTTCTCGGGCTCTTTCAGTTCTGATATACAGTATTTTGGTCGAGTTATTGTTCTATTTCAATTTATTTCAGCCAATTTACAAATAGAGGAAAACATTAATTTCAAAAACGTGGTTGCAGTTATTTTAGGAGGTGCAGATCTGAATTTGTATTCTTACTATGAGGAAAGATGTTTAATGTCATTCATTTTTGGTTCCAAAATATAAATAACTATTAATTTTATTAATTAGTATAGTATTCCCCGTCTTAAAAAAATACTCCATTTATTACCATAAATAAGAATTCAAATGTGTCTATACAGTATATAATACAGAATGGGTTGATGGCTTTCTGGTAATCAATTAATTTTTCAATTCAGTTTTATTTGTATAGCACATTTTCACAACATTACATTGTCACAAAGCGCTTTACACTATCCCTGCCCAAATCCCCCAGTGAGCAAGCCAGAGGCGACAGTGGCAAGGAAAAACTCCCTAGAAGGAAGAAACCTTGGGAGGAACCAGACTCAAAAGGGGAGCCCATCCTCCAGGGGCCGGCAGAGGAAGTGAAATGAGCAAGGTGGCAAAGTCCCAATTCACACTGCTCAGTTAACACTGCAGATCGATCAGTTTGGGATTTGAATCCTTGAATCAATGTATGTGTAGTTTTCCAAAATCGTCAGGTCAATCAAATTCTCAGAATTCCTCATAGTATGTGATGTAATGGCATCCTGTGCCCTGTACTTCCTGGGATAGGTTCCAGAGTCATGGTGACCCTGGACTGGATAAGCAGTTATGGAAGATGGATGGGTAGATGTAATATAAACAATAATTTCATATAAATCTTTTAGCATGCCATTCATCTTGCAAACACCTATGCAGAACAGGGCTGCAGGAGAACACAAGGTGCAGGTCCCCCCTGGATAGGATGCTCATCCATCACTTGGCACACGCACACACACGCACACGCACACATAAACACTATGGGTGTTTAGTAATGTCAGCTGACTTAACTACACGTCTTTTGGTTGTGGGAGGAAATCCTACACAGCACAGAGCTGACATGCAACTTCATACTGGGGCAGAATTCAGCCCGAAACATGTGACACAACAGTGCTACCCACAGAGCCAGAGTACCATCCCTTTCAGCATTCCAGGAGACCTAAGTTATCAAGCAGTCACTGTGTATTCAATTGTAGAAAAATCTGGTATTGCCAGTGGTTTCTTTCTATCACTACACATTTATGAGATCAACACAGTTAAGTAAATAAAATATCGCCAACGATTCATAAAACAGAGGATTTGTTATGGGACCTTCCCGAGTAAGGAGTTCAAAGTGAAGCATAGTCTGTTTCTCAGAACCACAAGCTCTGTCAGTCATCAATCAGACAAGCAAAAACTAAGCATGTGACAGGAAATTACATATGTGTTACACATCACTTGTGGTTGACTTGCGGTGGGGATGTGGGGGTACTGATCTAAACAGAGATAAAAATATGCCTGTCTGTGGTGAAACATCCATGGTCTGCCATCTCACTAGGATTGTGGTAGAACCAGCCATGGTCATTAGAAGAACTAATAACTATGGGTGGATGTTAATGGCAAGTGCAGAACCATTCTCCAAGCACCATAAGCAACATCAGCTTATGGGGAGGGGAGGGAAATACAGTGGAAGCGTGTATAATATCCCAGCAACATGTGTGCAGGCTTTGGAAAGCCTGTTTCCAGCCAGAATCTAGCTGAGCAAATCGCTGAGAGATGCCTACCTGTTTCAAACAGGATGAAAACTGAAAGGCTCATTAAATGATACTTTAAAGATGAAGACTTCTGGAGTCTGATCTGGAGTGTCAAAAAGTACTATAAGGGAACTGCAAGGGAATGATGAAGTTCCCTGGAAGAACAAACGTTGGGGACTGATATCTTCTGTGGGACTCGCAGAATCTGAAGATTCACATAGCGATCTGCGCCGAGATGCTTTGATGCAGAATGGGACAAACTGAGCCCTAGATTAAAATCAGTCTGCTTTCCTAAAGCCCCGGCATTTGAATTTGAAACACGGATACATTAGTATAATAAACAGTCAGGTATGTAGTAATAAAGATAATACATATGAGGGATGCCATTTACTGTGCTTTCCTCAATGGGTAAACACATTGTCAGTAGCATAGATTCGAACCTAAGTAACGTGTCACTTGTGTACAAATGTGACCAAGTATTTTTCATGCTACACTGACAGAATAAAATCCACACTGTAACACAGACATCTGCAGGCCCTGACCACCATAACTTGTGTCCCTCGGCAGAATTAATGGATCTAATCCCTTCAAGAGAAGTTATGATACCCTAGGGCTACCACACTCTGCAAGGCTACTCAATCAGCTTGCTCTTATCTGAGCTCCACTCTACTGTTGTGAAAGGAATTCACTTATGTATGCATATGAATGAATCTTTTGCACATAAAAGGTTAATTTTGCGAAAGGTTGGCTCCTTACACTTGCAAGCACAGAACGTGAAAGTAGTGTGTCTCTATACCCAGGCTCACATTAGCACCGCATACCTACTGAATCAGGACTGACAAAAAATGAAAGAAACCCATAACAACATGGACATTAAGCAGGGAAACAGCACAATGGCTCAAGTGTGTTGTTCCCTTAACACAGATGCAAGCTACAGAAATAACAATGATTTTTCATTGAGGTGTTTTAAATGAAAATAAAATTATAAAGCAGCAGCTATTAACCTGAGAATCTATTAGCTAGCAAGTATGCAACAACAGGAAACACTTGTTCAGGAAGCAGCATTAAAAAGTAAATATACTGTATGTAAAATTACTACCTGGATTTAAGTCTCAAAGGCTGAGTAGCTAAGCACTGCATTGAAACCTGCTGTAGAAATCCAGTGTTATGTGGTACTAAGACAGATCATGGATAACTAATTAAATGTGAAGGGACAAGGTGGGACACACAAAATGGAACGGAACAGTGGAACTGTGGGGGCGGCATTACAGCTGACACACCAATCCCCAGATCCTGAAATGAAAGTTATACATCTGTAAGGGGTCTGTCTAGGTTATGGTGAGTTCTACCGAAAGGCCAGTCTTACCCAGAATGCAAAATGAGTAAAAGCGCGGTGAAAACGAACAGGGAAATGTTTAGATCTCAGCAGAGTCAATCTGGCTCTTTGTGCTGGGGGGAATTTAATCATATTTAAAACACACAATTTTATGTATTTGCTGGTGATGTTTGAGCCAACATCTGGCATTCAATTGACTCTTTGATGTTGGTGAGAAAAGTTGATAAGATGGGAGGGAATTAAAAGGGCTGTGTGCTTGCAAGTCATTTGATAAGGGGGATGACATGACCTGGAGTGAACTCCAGTGGACCTGAAAGAAAGTCAACATGGTGCCTGTTATCCATCATGCTCTGTTCCCTGAATCCCTGCATCAGAAAAGGTAGCATGTGGGCTCTGCTAAATAATGATAACAGTCCTATTTCAATCCTCAACAAATCCAAGGCATGAAATAAGTTCACAATGTTCATTAAATGACAGAATTAACAGTTTAAGTTTATTATTACAGTGTGGCATAATGCATGCAGACTGACAACCCATGAGCGGCTACAAGACAACAGGGGTTTATTAGGCAACAGAACTGAACCCACCGGGGAAAACTACAAAATAAAGGGACCAGGAGGGAAAAAAACAAATGGGAAACCAAACAGACTAAACTAAGACCATGAAATACTGACTATAAAGGACCTATGAAGTGGGGGGGGGGGCAATCTTATCTGCAAAGGGCCAGTGTGTATGCAGGTTTTTGGGATAACCTTTACGTCAGCTGATCAAACCCAGGTGTCAGAACTCTTCAGCTAATCAGTCCTCTATTTAGTAATCTAATTAGGGAGTTGCAGCAAAAACCACATACACAGTGGCCCTTTCTGGATAAGATTGCCCACCCCTGACCAAAGCAGGCAAAGGGAAGAGAACTAGGAAACAGGCAGAGTAACATAAGCACAAAACCGCAGAGTAACATCTGTACAATGACTGACTACAGAACAAAGCAGGGCAGGCAATTAAATACACCAAGACAACTGGGCTAACAAGGATGCAGGAGTGGAACGTGACCAATACAGCCAATCAACAGAGATACAGAGCAGCAAGCAACAGGTGGCTAACCTTAACTAGCAATAATGAGCATTGAACTTAGGCAACTAAACAGACAGCAAAACTAGGAAACAAAACCACACACTAGGGATACAATGCAAAGACAATAAAAACAGTACTGGAACAGAACACAAGGAGGGCAAACCATGGACATGAAAACTAAGACAGAAAATAACAAAAACTGGGTAACAAAAACCAACAAATACAAATCAACAGATGAGGTTGTGCTTCAAGCCAGCCTCAAACCCATGACCTGAGGGGTCACAGAATAATAATACTTAATGATAATAAACAGCTATGTTACTGGTTTATGTACTTAATATGCTGTACTTTTATCATTATTTAGTAGGGCTGGGACTTTAGCGCGTTAATTTTGATAAATTAATTACGGAAAAAATAACAAATTAAAAAAATTACCACATTTTATTCGCACTATTCTGTCCTTGCTAATGTGAGTGTGCAATTTAAGCTTGACAGATTAAGCTAACAGGCTCCTCCAATAAACATCTGGGAAGCAAATCATGCAGTTTGAGATGTTTTCTAAAAGAGGCGCCGTGAAACTGAACACATAATACATATATCACAACTCATACAATACACAGTAAATACTTTGCACTTTTCAAGTGGTTAAATTCAGAATCAGAATCAGAATCGCGTTTATTGGCCAAGTATGTGAGCGAACACATACAAGGAATTTGATTCGGGTCGATGGTGTCTCTCAAGCACAACGATATAAAAAACAACAACAATATACATACAATATGAATATGTAATATGGATGGTTTATAAATATAAAGGTAAATGTTAT
>JAODLD010000136.1:26528385-26562889 GCA_026781065.1 Mormyrops boulengeri
GCTTATCAGGTAAGTATTTAAGGTAAGTAATTATACCATTTTAGATGGTAGACATGGCACTTTATCTTGAACTGCTGGTCTGTTTATCTTTGGCCAGCGATACTTGAGGGAGTTTTTGACTGAAATGGGATTGGTTGGCTTTTCTGGTTTTTCATACACGATCTTTGAAAATGGGAGCAGTTGTCAATCAGTACTTCGGCATTTTTGGTCAAAAACAGTTTTCTGCACTCATCTATTGGTCTGTGTAGTAGACTGATGGGAAAATAAACAAGATTTTGAAGTTTAAGCTTACGTATATTGATTCACTCATCAACCAAACTTTCTTATTTCTCGTGTAAAATATTGAAACATGATTAAAATGTGATTAATTTTGATTAAATAATTACAAAGCTTCTAATTAATTAGATTATTTTTTTTAATCGAGTCCCACCCCTATTATTTAGGTTATAGCATATAGCCTAGGTGTATAGTATGCTATACTTTCTAGGTTTGCATAAACACACCCTATGATGTTCTCACAATGGCACAATTGCCTAACAGTGCATTTCTCAAAACGTATCCTAGTCATTAAGCGACACATGGCTGTATTGATTCCGTAACAAGACACTGTACCGTACATAAATTATTTCTACTTTACATAGGCTATTATATTCATCTTATAATTCCTGCTTTTACTACATTAGTGTTATTTTATGTTCTATCTATTATTTGGTATGATTAAATAGGTAATTTTTTGGGTCATGTAACACTGAAAAACTTTCCCATATATATAAATTAATAGTGACTAATAGTAATTACTTCTTTGCTTTTTGCCATTTCTGCTTACGAATGGTGTCATAGGAACACTCTACTTTTGGATTGCAGGGGAACCTATATTGTCTGCCCTGTTCTTGTTTTTCTGTTTCTTGTTCTGATTGCCTGTTGACATCTTTGAGTTTTTCGATTCTGGTTTAGCTATTGTTAATAAACAATCCTGGAACACTCTGTGCATGAGCCTAATTCATTCCTGTGTCCAGAAAAAGATGCTTGTATATGTTCTGCATCATGACAAAAACTGCCAATATGTATTAGTATGAACATACTTTAATTTGATTACGCTGCCAAACAATGTCATTTTTTTCAGCATGACTCAAACAAGGATTCGCTCAACTATTTCCACCAGCACTGCTTTTTTTCTCAGTTTGTAATATTGTTCTGAAAAAGAAGGTGAATCTAAATTTAAAACCTATTTGGCAAATGGCTCTAAAATCAGAAGCCTGACAAACAATACATTTGTGCTTAATAACTGAAAAGACCATTAGTTTAAAGAGTTAGCCTTCAACAAAACAGAAGAAGTATTGAAAATCACGGTATTTTAACAATGTTTTAAAAAGAAATTAACCAAATAACAACAATTTCTTGCTTGTCTCCTCCATCTGCTTCACTGTGAGATGATAACTGAATGGTTTGATTTCAGCTGTGAATACTGGGATTCCGTCTAATGTAACATCCATTGAGTGCATAATCAATTAAATCATTCTAAGAATATGTAGGTATGTTCATGAATCATTACATATACTCAATATTCTGTGTATTTTGTTACACATCAACAGACACAGCGAAAGAGTTGAACTGTTGAATCTCAACTAAGTTGAGATGCTACAAATACTCTGTAGGCAGACTAGTGTTACCAAAATCTTTAATAAGCCCTAAGTTTACCACACAATGAATGCATATTGATATAAATGGTTTTGTTTCATCTTAATACTGTGAAAAATTCGATATAGGCCCAGCCCTAGTTTTAGCCATGTCATACTTTTTTCTTCGTTTTTCAGATAAATTGGACGGCCCTCCTCGGTCCTCGCTGAAACCCCCCAGTGGGCTGTGCCCCCTCCCCGGTTGAGAATCACTGGTGTATCACTTTGAGCCTATCCCTGACAACAAAAACACACTCTGTATGATGGGCCAGTTCATCATACGGCACAAGCATGGTAATTAAGAGGCACAAATTCACCTTTCAACAGGTGGAAAGCTGTATACACAGGGGATGCCCAAGAAAGAATGGAAGAATGTTCAAGCTATACACACACGCTGAGGGTGGCATTCAAACCCCCAACCATGGAGGTGTGAGGTACAGTAACAGTGCAACCAGCTGCACCAACATACTGCCCCACACTGGACTGTGCTAAATCATTTTCCTGATATTTTGTTAAAGTGATGATAAACTGCAAGACATACTTTTTCCACTACTGTATGAAATATGAAAAAGCAGCCTTTGTACTTTTACTAAAAGGACATTTAAATGGATGTAAACTAAATCCCTTGGATGATCAAAGACACTGATGGTTTGTGATGCAGGCCATTGCACACTGTTTTGATGCTGTTACAACGAGCATTTAATAAAGAATATTAATATTACTGAGCATTTTCTTCTGTCAGTCATATTAAAGTGTAAATTTTCAGCTTCCATCATGGATTTCATATTTTTAAATATCTAGCCTAAAAGATCTGCAATGTGAAAAGTTTCATAAATTCAGATTCTACCCTGCATTTCAATGATACATTGACATTTAAGGTAAATCAAATAAGAAGATAAAATGAGATATTAAAATGCATGATTCACTATAAATGTGTTCACAAATGTAAATCTGTGTATTATATTTGCACAGGTTACCTCTGGATACTCCAGCTTCCTGCCGCAGCCCAAAGACATGCTGTTAGGCTAATTGGTATATCTATATCGCCTGTGGTGTGTGAAGGCTTGTGTCCTGTGATTGATTGGCATCCCATACATGATGTTCTCCTTCCATGCACCCCATGCTGCTAATATAGACCTCTGTCAGCTATGTACTGCATAAGCAGCTAGAAGATGGATGGATGGATGGATGGATGGATAATGTGTTAATCAACATGTAATAAATTATAAAATATAAAACTACAAAGAATATTTTTTGTATCATTTTACATTTACCACTGGGGAATGTACACTACATACACTATTGTATGATTACAGGCAGGTTAGGTTAGGTTATGTCAAGCAATCTTGAGGAATCGATTAATAAAATTAAGTTGTTTTGATAACAGAGGGATATCACTGATATCTTAATGAACGGGATGGAAAATATTTATCCTCCTCCTGAGGACTCATAATTTGACAATCCCAGTTGACAGGCAGCCAGTAGATAAGGCTGTTAAGTTCTCCATGGGTCACATTTTTGGTTGTTCTAAGAGAATCTGCAGTAATATTTTTATGCATTCAAAAATTAATGTTAATATTTTATATTTTGTTCAGTAACTGTCACATGCAGCCTTCCTCCCATGTTTCTATTGTTAACATAGTTCTTATTTTGTCTTCTTATACCTCAGCCTTATATGCTTTGTTCAAGCATATAAACTTAGATTTGTTAATACTGATTTATAATGTAGGTCAGTCCAGTTTGCATTTATACAGTATATACTATTTAAATGCAGGGGCGCCAGTGGTGGAACAACTGTACACTGGGCCCTGGGCCAAAAATGGACCATCCCCCCCCCTTCCGAATCCACACCTAGGCCCTGCCAACGCCAGTTGCAGATGATGAAATTAAGTAGCCTCCAAATATCATATAATGCCCATAATGCAATGCGGCAGTTAGCAAATTCCACAAACATGCTTTTTTCATAACATGGCTCAACAACGTCGTTTGACTACAGAAGATTAGAAACTGTTATATTTCAAACTTGTTTTCAGTACTGTACCAAATATTTTTTAATGTTGACTCCCACCATAAGAAGTTTGTATGCATAAAAATAAGAGATATAAAAGTAGCATGTCAGTTCACATAATATGCATGACATCAGTGTCTTACCCCTCAAAAATGCTTATAGGTGAGTTTTGAACCTGGAGAGGGGCCCTAGATGCCACAGCAGTGGGCCCTCCTATCTGCCAGCCAGTCCCTGAAGGGCTCTATAAAGGTGAGGATGTTAGGATGATTCCAGGGGGCCCCTATGTGATGGAGCCGCTGAAAAATCCGGAGCTTAATTGGGTTGGTCTGGGTTGGGTACCCAATATGATATGCTTTCATGGGGCGCAACATTTAAATATTTAGGTTTCTGGAAAGCCTTTTCAGCAGCCATTCTGCTAGCTGTTTTGTAGTATTCAGCATGGCATAGTTTAAACTATTTTCTATTTGATCTTATTATTCAAATTTCTAATTCTAGTTTAGACCTGCTTGATTTCTGCATGAAAGTGTACAATAAACTACTGCAGCTTGACTCCCGTGTCTTGTCTGAAAGGAGTTTTGCTTGCTGTCGCATTGCGTACATGCAAAGAAAACGAACTATATAAGATTCTAAAAGCAAATGGTAAAATCGTTAACCATGATCTTCCTGAAGATTAAAATAAGTTAAATAACTTGCTCGTAACTCTTCAGACTTAAAAAAGCAATCCTTCTGGCTTAGGTCGACATTCTTAACCACTGCAGTAGTCTAATCACGCTTTAATTTCATATTGATCTGCCAAAACTAGTCTGTTTCCAAGAGAATAGCTTGTGCCCTACTTCTACCTAAATAACAGTCTATGTCTTGTGACTCCCTTTAATGACATGCCTTGGGAGACAAGTATTGTATTAAAAATGGGTTCAAGCTTTGTGCAGAACACATCCTCCTGTATAATTGAACATCAGGACTTTGCTTCTGCGTCAGGGTGATCCGAGGTGAGTCCACATAAGAAGACTGAGAGGTGATGTTCCAGTTTTAATCTTCTATTAAACAAATAAGCCAATTGTGCATCTGAGTATGTTAGGTATGTCTGGACAGTATTCATTCCCATGAAATGTTGGTTATATAGATGGTTTACCTTTTTAGAGCAAATGGGGATTTTTTAAAACAAACAGAAAAATTATATCTAAATCCCATATTTCCAAGTTTGTGAACAATATCTCACTTAGTTGAGCAAGTTATAAATGTCTACAATCCCAATTGACCTGTAATATAGTATTTGAAGCTCATCTTGATGAAACAGTGGAAGAAAGAGCAACTCAGAAAAGCCTTTTAACTTAATACAGGTATTGAAATTTGCACACCAGACTTTCAGAATGTACATGTAACAAAACACGGACTAACTTTTCTTTTCATAGTAAACCCCTCAAAACATTTTTGAGATTTTAAAGGAATGGTACTTTAAAAATGCCAATTTTGCTGTGCCTGATGGGGCTGGTCATATATAAGCAACTGTCTGCCCCTCCTTGATTCCATCACACTGTGCTAAAGATAACACTGTTTTAAAACTAAAATTCTAACCACCTTGGGAATACCTGCCACCAGTATTTAGAGGGAAGTCGCTGCATGTTGGTGTTAAACAATTCTCATTAATTAAACATGGTTTGAGTTCTGAACATAGGAGAATTTGAGATGATAATTAACAAATTGGAATACAGAGACATGAGTGGAGAACGGGGTCTCGGATACAAGGCAGACTTCAGTCAAATTAATCACATTCCTTCCAGATCCACTGTTATCTCACTTTGCTATTCATTGTACTAGAAGGCATCCATTAATTCTTGTGTCGGTGAGGGCAGGTTGAGTTCAGTAATGAGTGAGCTCCTTTTCTCCTGAATGACAGAGCGTAAGTGGAGGACGTGTGTGAGGCAGATAGGTGACCTGGGCAAATGACATGTCACGCAAGGTGCTGGTCTGCTGTTTACACTGAGATATACTGCCTTGTTTCCCCTTACAAATTGTAATGTCTAAGCATATGGAGATGCTGTCATGGAGATGATGGAAGAATCTGAATGAAATTCGTAACGTTCCCTTATCTAGATGATTATGCTAAGTAGAAAAAAAAAGTCTACTCTGGAATTAAATTTAAATTTAAATCCCTTAAATTTAAATTTAAATCCCTTAAATTTACAACTTAGAATATTAATATTTTACACTTCAGTATAATTCTGTGTGAAAATGCACGCAAAGAATGCCGACTTGAAAGATTACATCAAGGAGTTTAACTACAAAAAAGGAAATGTGATCACATTAAATCAGCCTCTTCCTTAGTTTTGAGTCTGGATTGAAGCCTCTAATACATCTACCTAAAAGCACAAAGGAAGACTGTAAAACTGAGTTTATGAAAACATGAAACCATGTTCTCCACACACAATATGCAGGTTACATTATAACCCTTGAAAAACTTTAATGACTGTAGATGTTATAGACTTGAGTTATATGGCTCACTGTGCTGGCCTACGCAAGTAAACACTGCTGGGGCAGCTGGCCATGTTGTAGTCACCAAGCCTTTCTTTGAAACTGCCATCTTAATACATTTACATATATGAATGTAGCGTGCACCATCAAAGCATTTTACAATAAACAATGGCGTAGCTATACATAGTATATACCCATAAATTAAGAAACGAGTAAAATGAAAAATTGTGCTGTGGTCTCTTAATTTTTTCCATAGCTATGTATAGATTTATTTACTATTTATATATGGGTGATCCCTGATAAAGCAGAATTGTCTTGGGAGAAATTCACTCATAGGAACCCGTCCATCCATCCATCCATTTTCTGAAACTGCTTGTCCTATTCAGAGTCAGGGGGGGAGGGGAGAGGTTCGGAGCCTATCGGGGTGCCAACCCATTGCAAGGCACAACCACACACCATTCATTTACACATGCGCACCAGTTTGGCCAATTTGGTACGATTAACTTCAACATATTTTTTGACTGCGGGGGGACTTCGGCCCACCCAGAGGAAACCCCACGATGACATGGGAGAATGTGCAAACTCCACACACATGGAACCCTGATCCCAGAGGTGTAAGGCAACAGAGCTAAGCACTGCAGCATATATGAACCCCCCATGATATTAAATATTAAGAAGGACATGTACAGCCAGCATAGGATAAAAAACAGATGGATGGATGGGTGTACAGAGCTGGCTTGGAAAAGCATAGGCCCAATCCTTTTAAGGTTTGAAAGACCATACAATACTTAAATGCTGGTTCATAGAAATATGGGGGTTTTCTTTGTATTTTATGTGTGACAGAATCAATAGCTAAACAGGCTTTTTTTATGATGTAGATGACCTACTGCTACAACGCAAAGCTTAGTATATCAAACTACATCTATTGTAATTTACCTTAGACTGCTTACCACTTTATACTGTGTTCAGTAATGAATTGTTAATATATATCATTAGTAGCACCAAGCTTGGCATTGTTCTAATGAAGATGCTTAACTGAATGTTGGACATGTGTTGGGTATCAAGCATATCTCATAATTATACCTAACATACTCAGAGTATGTTAGGTATGTCTGGACAGTATTCATTCCCATGAAATGTTGGTTATATAGATGGTTTACCTTTTTAGAGCAAATGGGGATTTTTTAAAACAAACAGAAAAATTATATCTAAATCCCATATTTCCAAGTTTGTGAACAATATCTCACTTAGTTGAGCAAGTTATAAATGTCTACAATCCCAATTGACCTGTAATATAGTATTTGAAGCTCATCTTGATGAAACAGTGGAAGAAAGAGCAACTCAGAAAAGCCTTTTAACTTAATACAGGTATTGAAATTTGCACACCAGACTTTCAGAATGTACATGTAACAAAACACGGACTAACTTTTCTTTTCATAGTAAACCCCTCAAAACATTTTTGAGATTTTAAAGGAATGGTACTTTAAAAATGCCAATTTTGCTGTGCCTGATGGGGCTGGTCATATATAAGCAACTGTCTGCCCCTCCTTGATTCCATCACACTGTGCTAAAGATAACACTGTTTTAAAACTAAAATTCTAACCACCTTGGGAATACCTGCCACCAGTATTTAGAGGGAAGTCGCTGCATGTTGGTGTTAAACAATTCTCATTAATTAAACATGGTTTGAGTTCTGAACATAGGAGAATTTGAGATGATAATTAACAAATTGGAATACAGAGACATGAGTGGAGAACGGGGTCTCGGATACAAGGCAGACTTCAGTCAAATTAATCACATTCCTTCCAGATCCACTGTTATCTCACTTTGCTATTCATTGTACTAGAAGGCATCCATTAATTCTTGTGTCGGTGAGGGCAGGTTGAGTTCAGTAATGAGTGAGCTCCTTTTCTCCTGAATGACAGAGCGTAAGTGGAGGACGTGTGTGAGGCAGATAGGTGACCTGGGCAAATGACATGTCACGCAAGGTGCTGGTCTGCTGTTTACACTGAGATATACTGCCTTGTTTCCCCTTACAAATTGTAATGTCTAAGCATATGGAGATGCTGTCATGGAGATGATGGAAGAATCTGAATGAAATTCGTAACGTTCCCTTATCTAGATGATTATGCTAAGTAGAAAAAAAAAGTCTACTCTGGAATTAAATTTAAATTTAAATCCCTTAAATTTAAATTTAAATCCCTTAAATTTACAACTTAGAATATTAATATTTTACACTTCAGTATAATTCTGTGTGAAAATGCACGCAAAGAATGCCGACTTGAAAGATTACATCAAGGAGTTTAACTACAAAAAAGGAAATGTGATCACATTAAATCAGCCTCTTCCTTAGTTTTGAGTCTGGATTGAAGCCTCTAATACATCTACCTAAAAGCACAAAGGAAGACTGTAAAACTGAGTTTATGAAAACATGAAACCATGTTCTCCACACACAATATGCAGGTTACATTATAACCCTTGAAAAACTTTAATGACTGTAGATGTTATAGACTTGAGTTATATGGCTCACTGTGCTGGCCTACGCAAGTAAACACTGCTGGGGCAGCTGGCCATGTTGTAGTCACCAAGCCTTTCTTTGAAACTGCCATCTTAATACATTTACATATATGAATGTAGCGTGCACCATCAAAGCATTTTACAATAAACAATGGCGTAGCTATACATAGTATATACCCATAAATTAAGAAACGAGTAAAATGAAAAATTGTGCTGTGGTCTCTTAATTTTTTCCATAGCTATGTATAGATTTATTTACTATTTATATATGGGTGATCCCTGATAAAGCAGAATTGTCTTGGGAGAAATTCACTCATAGGAACCCGTCCATCCATCCATCCATTTTCTGAAACTGCTTGTCCTATTCAGAGTCAGGGGGGGAGGGGAGAGGTTCGGAGCCTATCGGGGTGCCAACCCATTGCAAGGCACAACCACACACCATTCATTTACACATGCGCACCAGTTTGGCCAATTTGGTACGATTAACTTCAACATATTTTTTGACTGCGGGGGGACTTCGGCCCACCCAGAGGAAACCCCACGATGACATGGGAGAATGTGCAAACTCCACACACATGGAACCCTGATCCCAGAGGTGTAAGGCAACAGAGCTAAGCACTGCAGCATATATGAACCCCCCATGATATTAAATATTAAGAAGGACATGTACAGCCAGCATAGGATAAAAAACAGATGGATGGATGGGTGTACAGAGCTGGCTTGGAAAAGCATAGGCCCAATCCTTTTAAGGTTTGAAAGACCATACAATACTTAAATGCTGGTTCATAGAAATATGGGGGTTTTCTTTGTATTTTATGTGTGACAGAATCAATAGCTAAACAGGCTTTTTTTATGATGTAGATGACCTACTGCTACAACGCAAAGCTTAGTATATCAAACTACATCTATTGTAATTTACCTTAGACTGCTTACCACTTTATACTGTGTTCAGTAATGAATTGTTAATATATATCATTAGTAGCACCAAGCTTGGCATTGTTCTAATGAAGATGCTTAACTGAATGTTGGACATGTGTTGGGTATCAAGCATATCTCATAATTATGGCTGCATGTTACTGTAGTTACATCATAAATTTTAAATGCATTATACCATGATAAGAGTGCACTGTCTAATTACGATTTAATGTGGTTATTATGGCAGAGCTGTAATTCTTGTAAAGTTATAGTAACTCATCATTTTATTTTAACTGTATTTTACATACATGCACATTAAGGTCCTTCCTTATGTAGCATAAACACTCTCAAACTTATTCCTGTTTATAGTAAATTTATTCTCTGACATTTATCTAAAGCGGAAGGACAATCCACAGTGCAGTTTAAGGGCACTGAGGGAACTCTATTATGAACTGAACACAAAAAGACTTGAAACAAAAGGAACCATGACAAAGGCAGGAGGCTAATACAGGAATTAACAAGGGCTAACTAAATATGAGACATAAAAAAAACTAATACATTCAAGGAAGCACATAGGAACCACTGCAATGCAGCACAAACCGCAAACGCAGTGACCAGCTGAGGAAGAAGAGACAGGCAGGTGCTTAAATATGCAAATAACAAGGGCTTAAACAAGGGATAGGTGTGGACGATTATTAAATCAATGAAACACTGAGAACTTGGGTAATAATGGACAGGTGAGGGTAATAATCAAACATTAGGGACTAGGGCAACATAGGAGATCTCCGAATATAGTTACAATTACAGTTTTTTATAATGACAAAACTAGGTACACACACGGATACTCAGAAACAAATACAAAAAAGGACCAATACAGAAGTAACATGAACACAAGATAACTAACAAGGGGAAAAACCAAAACTTTCAACAAAGTCAGCCTCAAACCCATGATGGTAATGAAGTTTGGCTCACAGCCCCATGCTTCAGCCACATGGCAGCCTAGGCAACAAGAGAACACACTAATGACTCTGAAAGATACTAAACTTAAGCAAAGTAGGGGAACACAGAACAGGATGGCCAGCGACATCAGCTGACCAAACAGGGAAATGACAGACAGGACAAAGCAGGGACTGATCCTGGCAGCAAGATTTGAATTTTCTTATTTATACTGCTGGATACTATACTATAGCAGTTTGGATGGCACCTTGAATATGATCCTACATACATATGTACAGACATCCCACACAGTGGTAGATACAAAAAGTGCCTGATGGGTGGGTCTGGATTAAATCAGGGTGGGCCTGAGAAGCACAAATAGCACAAAACTCGAGTTCCACAATGTCAGTCAACAAACATAAGAGCCGAAGTTCTGAATATTATTATTTTCAATGCAAAATTCTCATATTTCCCAAGACAAAACAATTCACATTCAATGTAATTAGTGAAAATTAAAATGATCAAAAAAAGTTATATTATAATTATCTGTATGGGTGGGTGGGTCCACCCAGACCTACCCGTAGACCTGTCCTGATCCCACCACAGGCATACTGATTTCAGGAGCCCGGATGAGGGACAAGTGGGAGGGGGGTGCTGGCTAGGTTTGGGCAGTGTTACGGTAATATAATATTGTATACCACGGTATATCTGGATGGTATATATGGCAGTATTACAGAAAAATGTTTGAAAATACCGGAATATTGTTGCTTTAAAAAAAAATGGCAGGTCATAAAACCATAGGCCTATACTGTGGTATAATATTTGGATGGTATGGTGGTATTAAAAAAGAGATACTAGCCAAGCCTCATGCTGGCTCTGGGATGTGGTGATGTCAGGGTAAAATTTGCTGACTGTTGGGGGGTGGAATTGCTGGCAGTAAAGTTTGCCTATCGTGCGGGGCAGGGTTGCAGTGGTAAACTTCTTGCTAGGATGACTTCAGCATGGACCCACAGCACCTAGACCTGATTGGGGAAGATTAACCACAGCTGTAATACCTAAAGTAATCCCAAACCCAGCCACTCATGATGTGAACCAATAAAACGATGTTAATTTTCTCTCACAGAAATCAACGCAAACAGTGTTATGTGTTCTCTGCAATAATGGGATATCCGAATCTAATGCGGGTCCGCTTCAGGGTGCCCTGTTTTATTTTGTTTAACAACCATTCACTCATTTACTTGTCGTTTTCTTAAGAACACCTCAGTGGTATTCACATTCTGAGGGCGGAATGAAAAATGATTGGTTGAGAGAGATAACCAATCAGATTGTAGAGCAGGTGGGCCCAAACAACTAGAAGAGGGGAGACCAAGACATCTGATTGGCTGGTCTTGCCTCTTCTAGTTGCTTGGACCCACCTCCTCTACAATCTGATTGGTTATCTCTCTCAACCAACCAACCAATTCGTTCTGCCCTCAGAACATTATTGCATAAGTAAAATTCCAATGAGCATAAAATTGTTTCATTTTTTGAGGATACCTTTGAATAAAACAACCTTTGTGGGACGTTAGAATTCGTTCATAATTTTAGTGTAGGATCAAGCTAATAAATAGACATTCTTTTTTAATGTCTTTTTTTGGTCATTAGTACCAAGGGTGCCAGTAATTGTGAAGGGAACTGTAATGTGTGGTCCACTGGAAATCAAGTGTTTTTCTGCAAGGCAGCCCAGGCTTATCGTCACAAGTAATATGCCAGCTCCAATGTGGATCCTTGGGCAGAGGAACGGAGCCATGCTAAACCTGGAAACATCTCCGTGCAAGATATGGATCGGTCTGTCATGATTTATCACAAGGCCATTTCTGCAGTGAAAGCTGAAAGTTATGTTCAAGGGAGGCCCTTAAACGTGTGGTTTGTCTCAACAAATGAAATTCCATGCATATTCATAATAATACAATACTTATTTTGCATCTGAACCTTTGCGTTGTATGCGACTCAGGTGAATGTCCTGACTGGACATTTCATATTTTTCTGCAGTTGGGTATATTAGCAGTTCAAAGCCACCTCTCAAAGCCACCACACGAATCCAGGGCTAATAGAGAGGTTGGCAGATCCCGTCCTTGAGGTTCTTAAGAGTTCCCAAGGTTTTAGAGTATGCTACTAGTGTATTTCTGAAACATGACTAATTACTTCAGCAGTGCAAGTGAGATATGAATAACAATGAAACAACAAACAACATCCCCTGCAGCACTTGAAAACTGGAGTTTCCGAACCATGGCCTGACTGTTTTGCTGGCAAGCAGTACGTGATGCGGTGGTCCTCAAGGGTGCTGGTGTTCCTGTGACCTTTAGTTCAAATAGTGCTCGAATCATGAGTACCCTTGAAGTTGAAGTATGAAGCTGCAGCCTTATGAATATCAATGGTGTCATGTTTATTCCCTCCAGTTGCACACGATCGGCCCTACTGTCAGTCAAGGCAATTTGGCCTGACACTCTAGGGTAGCGACCGTAGGCTGCCAGAACCCCTACTCACATATACTAAAGCCATATGTGTCCGTGAATACTTTCAGACCTATGAGAAACTCTGTGAATCCTTTCATGGTTGTACTAGTCCTGGACTGTTATGTATTCCTGGGTTTTGTTCCATTCAGTCACTTATATGTAGCCAATGTAGAGCCAATGCCATATGCCACTTGACAGTTATTGTGTACTGTGATTTTTTTTGTAGGTCATCAGAGGATCATAATAAAACAAAGACACAATGGCAACAAACATGGTTGCTTGGTTACCGCATCAGCCATTCTCATAGTTACATTCTCGGCCATTTGTCCTCCCGTGTTGGTGCAGTAGTAAGAGTCCACTTCGTCTTCTTTTTGGCCTCTCAATAGACTGATCATTTCAGTGGTTCTACATCATTCAGTATTTTGAGACCCTCTGCCCCTTTCTCCTTTTTTTATCACAGTGATGACAGACGCAGGTATGGGTTAAGAACGTCCAAGGTACGGACAACTCGTACTTACGAACAGACTGCCATGAAGCCTATTATATTTCAAATCTAAGCTATATACAATGGTACATGATAGCAAATGCACATGCTACTTTGTGACGCTCATGAAAACATTGCATGTTTATTATTATTATTATTATTATTATTGATGTTGTTACGTACTGTATTTTTATTTTTCCTACTTACCTACAAATTCAACTTAAAGACACACTTAACAAACAGATCCCCTTCTAAACCTGGGGACTGCCTGTATTTCAAGTTCAGAAAGTATTAAAGTAAAGAAAGGAATCTATTGTGGACACACTAGAAGTCATTGCAACCTGCCATTCACCAAATAATAGCCATCTATATTGTTGAATTTTTAAAAAGGTTCCAAGGATTTATCAAATAAAACATTTTTTTCTAATTAAATGCACCTATATAAAAATTTAAATATACTTGTCTATACAAAATCAAAAGTTGAAACATTTTTTCCACCTTTTCATAATCAATCTAATATATACCAATATACAGTAGACGGATGGGGGAATCCAGCCAGCATGAGACAAGAATTTTTGAGTTCCATTATCAACAACCCGTGCTTGTGATGTATGCATTTATTTGTTTTAATGCAGGTTTCTTTTTTTCTATATAACCCCATCAAGAAAAGTCTGCAAGATGAAAAGTGTACCCAGGAGGCGCAGTCATTTTGGCATAGCTTGGCTACTGTATTTTGAGTGTGTCTTAGAAGTAGCTTCATTGAGACATGCACCGATGAGCCAAAACATGATGCACAAGTATCCATTCATCCATTTTCCAAGCCACTTATCCTTCTGGGTTGCAGGGGGGTCCAGAGCCTATCCCAGAAGCTACAGGCATGAAACAACCCAGGAGGGAGGGGGGGCAGCCCATCACAGGGCACACTCACACACCTATAGGCAATTTATTAACTCCAATTAGCCTCAGCATGGCTTTGGACTGTGGGGGGAAACCCCACGATGACATGGGCAGAACATGCAAACTCCACACACGTAACCCAGGCGGAGACTCAAACATATTTTTTTAAATTGGCAAGTAAAGCAATAGAGAAATCCATGCAAAACTGAGAGGAAAATGCTGCATATCATATCTGTGTGAGTGAGTGAATGTGAAATCTCCAACATTTAGACATAGTGCCCGGTACTCTACTGCAGTGCTTGAACTACTCCTGTAAACAACTCTAATGAGCTACTAGTCTGGAAAATGCATCCCCGAGTGCAGCATAAATCAATATATCTTTGATGCTCTAGTAGACAGCCTCTTATAATCTGACCAACCCGACTGAAAATGCAATGAATTGTTCATGAACATGAGTAAAAAGTGTTTTCTTCGCCAGGTTCACAATGCACAAGGAAGATTGTGTTGTTAGACCGGTACCCTTTCCTCTTCATGGGAGCAGAAAGGAGAAAATGTGACTAAGAGGGAATACAATTTGTATTAAATATCTGTTCAGCTGATTTGCAGCTTGTGCAGGAATGTTTTTTGCTGTTTTTTCGTTTGTAATTATAGTGAGAGAGGTCATGTTTCTGCAAAGATGTCTTTATCATTACATTCACTATAAAGTTGTATCTCCACGGCTGTGCACTAACATGCTAAATTTATATTAAAATCAATCAGAGCAAGTACTATATATCAGTGCAAGACCCCTGCTACCATATATATATATATATATATATATGTGTGTGTGTGTGTGTGTGTGTGTGTGTGTGTGTATACACATACAGCATAGCATGCATCTGATTGCAATCAAGTTAAATAAAACAGGCCAGAAAAATAAAATAGGCAGGAAATAAAGAGATCGTGAACTAAATTTTAGAAGTGTCCTCAAAGGATATTGCCAATAGCCTCTTCCGTCTGTGAATCCTTTTTAAGCTGTTCAAGTAGAAGCACAAGATATTTCTACAAATTTGTCAGATATCCATGCTTATTGAAAAATAGCCCATAAAAGAATGCCTTGATGTGTCATCGCCTAAGGGGATTTATTCAAGAGTAGTAAATAGCCTACTCACAATTACATATGAGTGTTTGGTGCTGAGCACTCATGGACTGACATTGATTTATGTGCAGCAATCAGTGATCAAGAGGTGATAGTTGTGTTATGCATATAACAATTTCACATTTTTAATGACCTTTAGCACAAGGCTGGACTTTGTGTTATGCTTCTTCCCATTGACAAACAAATACAGTCCTTGAGATGCTTGCTTGATTAAGTAAAAATACTGATACTTTTCTGGTGTTATAACAAAAATCATTACTTTATTCATTTGTTTGCAAAAAAATATGTATCACATCAGAAACAACTAGTAGTTGTGTTAAAACATTCATTTCGAGTAGTAATTAGTTGACACTCAAATTGTAGTTCTAAAAGAGCTGTCCTGAGTTAAAAAGTTCATTGACAAGCAGTCTCACTGGATGCTTTTTTAATTAACAACACCTTAGCCATAACATAATCATAAACACCAAACATTTGTGTTTAGTGTCCCTTTGGAGCCAGCGACTACAGTTGCAATTAATAGCAAAATGGCAAGAGAGAACAGAATGAGTCAGTCAACAAATAGAAAGAAGAAGAAGAAAATAGAAAATGTCTGTGCAGAAGCTATGTGCAGATATATTAGACATTGCTTTTCAATGGACTTTTGTTATGAAACATTTGCAACACTTTTACAGAATTAAGCAAGCGTCCCAAGGCTTTCTGTGAGCAATGTATGTCCTAAAAGTGTCCATTAGCACCTGTGCAGCATTCCACCCATTTCTACACATTTAATCTTTGCTTTGAGGCAGCATTACTTACTGTATAGATAAGATAAGAGCTGGTTTTAATAAACCAGAAATGAGAAATCTGCTCCCTTCGGAAAGGATATAAACTTTCTCGTAAAAAAGCGATCTTGTGGTTAATTTGCTAGAAAATTCTCTATTCTAACTACTTTAGTCATGCTTCAGAACTCTTTTGATCCTACCATTTCCAATGATTTTTGTTTTAACAAGTAGTTTTTTTTTTGTTATGCACTTTATTAAAATTCTATTTACACATTAGTTAGAAATGCA
The DNA here is from genome assembly GCA_026781065.1 of Mormyrops boulengeri. Classification (NCBI taxonomy): domain Eukaryota; kingdom Metazoa; phylum Chordata; class Actinopteri; order Osteoglossiformes; family Mormyridae; genus Mormyrops; species Mormyrops boulengeri. The sequence goes on from JAODLD010000136.1 coordinate 26,544,973, forward strand.
TATAAACCAATGTACATAAACACAGCTCTGTTCCCTTTTGCCTCCCTGTTTTGTTTAATGAAAAATAACAAAAATTTGCTTTTGAAAGAATTCTGTGACTTAAGACTTGCATGGAAATATGTTTTATTTTTCATTTTAAACCAAAACAATGGCATCGGTTTTATTTTCGCTGCAGCACAAACAACGACTTGACACAACTTCAAAGACTCAGTGAAACTCGGAACCCGAGTGACTCGCACATGGAGATTAAGGGTTGCATTCTGCAGTGCTGCTCTGTCCTCCTTAGCTACATTAGCCAATTAAAAAGAAAGAGACATAATGACACCCTCAGACCAACAGTGAACATAATAAGCACATTATACTAAAAATACATGTGAACACGAAACTTTAAAGCAAAGAAATGCTAGTTTTCATACTCCAGCCCCATTTGCCCAGGAGCAGTATTCAAGAAAAAAATACCAGGATAAGCAACTAGGACTGAATATTTCCAAACAGTGTCCGTTACGGCAATACTCTCTAAGATTATCGGCAAGGTCTACTTCACCTTCTACTAATCAGCATTTACTAGTTTTCATTTTAAACTTATATCCTTCATAGCTAACTCACCTTGTCATCTTCTCTATGTGTTCTTTGTTTATGATTATGTATCTTTTTTTGAATGTAGAAATTAGTTTAGGTTAAAGAAAGGCCTGTTGAGCAAATTAACAAGAAACCAGAGTATATTAGAGATTGTGATACAGAAACTATTTGAGACAAAAAGTTAAACATGAATGACAGAATGATGACTACAAAGGGATTATTCCATGCTTTTCTGGCTGTGTATCCACCCTTCACTGAATGTAATATAAACGCATCAGACACTATCCATAAATATTTCATCCTTATGATTTCATCCTCATGAAATATGATGCTATTCCTTAAAGCAGTTTTTTGCCACTTACTACTCATAATGCCTACAAATCTTTAGAAAACACAAGAGCTATAACGTGAACTACACTGATTATCTATGAAATAGTAAATACTTCACAGACACTCCCCGGATTACGCTGGTGCAATGGTTTTCCATGGGTATTCCAATTCCATTCCGATATTCCCTTTCAATACATTACACAATAAATTACATGAGATATTCAGCACTTTATTATAAAATAGCCTTTATGTTAATGATTTTGTCCAACTGTAGGATAATGTAAGTGTTCTAAGCATGTTTATGGTAGGCTAGGCTAGGCTATGATGTTAGTTAAGTTAGGCGTATTTTATTAAAATCCATTTTCCCATTGCATTATTTTTGCCTTACAATAGGTTTACTGGAACGTAACTCCATCATAACCCAGAGTGTCTGTACTAAATTTCTAGCAAGGCAAGAATTTCCTTTCCTGGCCAGTCAGTCAAAGTTGCAAGCACATAATAAAAGACAAAAAAAAACAATGCCTGTAATGAAGACAGCAGCCCGGTCGGGGGCCAGGAGATTAATATCTTAATCTCTAAAACAAATCAAACTGGAAGTATGTCCCGCTGCATACAACCTGCCTTTGTGTGCTTTTCCACAATATTATTAAAACATAAATTGTATATGCAGAGATAACAATGTGCTGATTTTGTCCATTTGGTAACGTCTTAGCCATTTGTTTTCAGTTACCTCCATCATGGTGGCAGGGATCTGAAATCTGTTCTGTGAAGCATGCTGGGTAAGATGGAGTGCATCTTAAATGGGTCACTGGCCTATCATAGAGCGTTAACCTATCGACAGACACAGACAATCTTCTATCCATTAAAGGAAACCGGATGGTGCCGTTCATCTGAAAAACATGTGTTTGGAATGGCCGTTGGTGTTTTTTCCAAAGTACTGGTTTGGCAGCGGTTGGTGCTGTGGCTCTGTGTTGCTTCACACCTCCAGAGTTGGGGATTGTAATCCTAGCTCTATGTGCGTGGGGTTTACAGGCAATGGACTGGCACCCTGTCCAGGATATACCCCGGACCTGTGCCCTATTCTGCCTGGGATAGGCTCCAGGCCTGCAGCCCTGACCAAGAAAAGCATCTAGAAGATGAATGGATATGATGGCATTCCCACTACAGCTGTAATGTTTCCTGGAATTCATGATTCAGTTTTTTAAAGATCATAAAAATGTCAAATTACATACAAATTGAGTGGTAATTTACTGACGTGTTATCAGAATCATTCACTTCATAAATATATAGAGGGCATTGTATGCAGCGCCAGTCAAAAGTTTGGACACACCTACCAATAGAAATGTTTATTTGTACTATTCTCTACATTTCTGAATAATTATGAAGACTATACACTATAACATATATGGAATTATACACTGACCAAAAAAGTATTAGAAAAATATATATATATATTTCTTAGGGGGCAGCTTTGTGGGTTGGGACTGGCTTTCTGGGTTTCTGGTTCGAATACCTGGGCTGATAGAGTAATCCCACCACTGGGTACTTGAACAAGGCTCTTAAATCTAATTTCTCCAGGATCTGGAGATACTTTCTCCTTTCTACTTTCTCCTCTATAGCAGTTTCATGAGGTGGCTTCCTGGGATGTTTCTCCAGCCATCCTGAAAGATGCTGAGCTCTCATTGACCACTCTTCCTTCACTCAGGTCAAACTCCTCCTTAACCATTGCTGCCGTGTTTAGGTCAGGTGGTCAGGTCATGTGACGTGACACTCTATCACTCTCCTTTGTAGGAGGCTTGCCGTGTCCAAACTTTTGACTGGTACTGCATACCACAAAGAAGTGACATCCTGGCAGCAGTAATGGGGAAATTCCATATCTTTCTGATAATGATCCAATAGTAAAAGATGACTATTACATTTACGCCGCAAAAAATGGGACAGGGAAAAAACAACAAGACTAGAAATAGAAATAAACACTTTAGACATCATTTGTACCTACACATTTTTTACTAGTTACTGTTAGAAAGAGCGTGTAAGCTTGTGGGTGCAAAGGGCGAATATGGCATACAAACACAGGGCATGGCCGGTGTAATGACAGGTTTGCGGCTGGTGAGTAATTCCCACTCTTACGCATACTCACAGACTGAGTAAACTCCAGCTGGTTGGAGCCAACAGCGTGACAGACGTGGCATTTAACTACCGCAAGTTGAGAGAAGGTGAGAGAGAGGAGGGAGGATTTGAGGATAGACTATCAGACTGGTCTTTCGGCCTTTTAGTTACGGTTTTTTTGCTTGTATGAGAACTCTTTCGTTTCAGCTTCATAACAAGAATACCACAGAGTCCGTTTTCAGCCACACCAATTTTGCAAATATATACAGCTGTTCTCAGTTGTGTATATATATACACCCAGACACACAAGCACACACACATGCACACAAAGATATGTTATATATATTACATTTTCCCATTAAAATACATAACATTGTTTATAAATAGTATTACGGCAATAAATGTACTCAGAGTAGACTGCACTTCATGCATGTTTCCTACTAATTGTTTAGAGTGGAAATTGTAAGCTATGCTGAGCTGTAGAATGTCACTGATTAAGGAACATTAAACTTGTCATAAAAACCTCTGCGGAACATTGAAAAATCAATGTATCATTGGAGAAACCTTGATGTATTTATATACAGAACAGAATTTCACTTGAAATTAATAAATACTGAATATTTAAAAATTCAGAGAATTAAAATATTCTGAGAAATATTAACCTAACGTGCTTCAAATAGGATCAAATGTTGATGGATGAATGCCCAAAGGATTTCTGGGAAATGCTATAAACAAACAAATCGTATTGAAATTGAAGGGTATTGAAATTGAATGGCAGTTGCCATAGTTACTCATCTAGCTTTCAGCTCCATGTTGACTTTCATAACAGTATTATCTTGTCAAAGTCTATATGTTTGTCTATATTTTGTTCTGATGCTTCATCCTCTGGCATATTCCATCCATCCATCTTCTTGCCCGTTCTTCTTATCCTGTTGAGTGTTGTGAGAGGCCTGGAGCATATCCCAGCAGCACAAAGCTTGGGTATACCGTCAATAAGATGCCAGTCCTTCCTTGGTATATTAGTAACCAAATTTCCAGTTCATTGTATTACTGACTGTTTTTATTTGACCTAGATTTGTCTTGATATTTAGATACTTTTCCTGTCGCTGTAGTCTAACTAAGACCACTTGAAAATAGCATGCAGTGTCTGACAACATTTTACTCACCTCCAGGATGTTGTTTCCCTGTTAAGTTTTCTGCTCTGAGTTTATGTAGTGTTCTTGCTGTCAGGATCAGCATTCGTCTGGCCTTGTCCCACGTGTGTTGTCCCCATTTGCCCAACAGGTGCTGCTGGCATCCTGTTCCCTCCCCTGTCTTGTAGCCCCTCTGTCCCTAGTGTGTTGCCCTACTCTCTCGGCTGCTGTGTGGCTTAATGGGCTGAGTAGTTGGTTATCATCCTGGCTCCCTTTTGTTGTGGGTTCAAGGCTGGCCAGTTGCCAGCCCCAACTAGTTGTTTTTTTTCTGTATTTAACATTAGTTATTTTATGTATTCCAGTTATAGTCCCTTGTGTTTGCTCCCTGCTTCCTGGTTGCATTGTGTTCAGTTTTCCTTGTTTTAGTTGCCTTTGGTGTTTGAACCTGCTGTGTTCTTTTACTGACCTCACATGCTCCTTGCTGCCCCTTGTTAGTCCTTCTTATCAGTGTATTTAAGTATGCCTATGTTCTATTCCTTGGGGGTATTCCATGAAGGAGGATTTCTTGCTTAGCCAGATAACTTCTTGGATTTAAGGTAGTCTATGCTAAATGGACTTTATCTTCGTTCCCTTACATTTAGCCCAGACTACCTTAAATCTGACAAGTTATCCAGCTATGCAAGAAACCTTGCTTCATGGAACAGCCCTTTGGTCAGTCATTGCAGTTGTTACTCTCTGTTTGTAGCTATGGTTGTCTCCTAGGCTAGCTCCCAGTTTTACTGTTTCCTATTGTGTTACTTTGCGGCAATTTTAGTTAGTTCTTAATTTTCCTGTTTTGTTTTTGATCTCTCGTGGTCCCTTTGTTTTGTGGTTGCCCCTTTAGTGTTCTGTTTGGTTAAGTCCTCTGTTTGCTGTGAGCCTTTCCATGGATCGTCCCTCTTTTTCCTCCTTCTCCATGCCCCTTTGTAACACTTGGAGTCATGGGGTTAGATTTGAAGAAGTGCCCACCATGACTGAATTCAATTGCATCAGAATGTAGGGTAACAGAGGGCTGAATCGTCCACCAATAATAGGAAACCAGACTCTCTGAGTCCTGGTGTCTAGCCGTGCATAAACACTCATCAGCAGTGAGACCTGAAAATTAACTGATTAATAACTATTAGGCATTCTTCAGATTATTGACATCTCAAAAGAGATCTAAGGTCAGGATCAAACAAGTAACAGTTTGCTGCTAATTAGCATTCATAAGGGATAAATCTCACAGGACTCCTTGTGTCCAACATTACAGGGGTACGGCACTCAGTGAAAAGAGCCCCGTGTCTTATTAGTACTGATGGAGAGTCCTTGGTAACAACCACTCACAGTCAAAGTCAGTCTTTTAATGAATATTCAGGAAAAAAAGAAACACAGTTTCGTCTTCACTAGAATTTTAAATTAAATACCAGACCTGTGACGGAAATACAGAAAAATGGAAAATTCTCCTTACTTAGATTTACATTTATTTAGCAGATGTTTTTCTCCAATGTGATGGGAAAAAGTACATTTCAAAAATAGCCAGTTTTATTTTTGTTTGTTTTTCCTATAGGTCCACAACCAGTGCTGTATCCTAACAAAAGGCAAAGGTTGTGGGTTTGAATCCTAGGGAGCGCACAAAAATTGTAATCTTTCCCTCAACTATAAGCCGCTTGGGATAAAAGTTTCAGATAAATGAGTTAAATGTAATGTCAATGTTATCCTTACTTCCATTGCCAATTTCAGTTCTACCCATGTATAAGCATAAATAGTTGACTGATTCACTTCACCTCTTATCCATGGGCAATGCAGCTGAGCTCCTGTAACCTGAGCCAGTGCATGTCCTTAGCCACTGCCCCACCTGCTGGCCAAATCTGCATGGCATATTTTTGTAGCAATATGCATGCTTTTGTTTGATAAATCAACATCTGCCCTGTTTCCCTCATCGCTTGTTTGCCTCTTATCTCACACTCCTGGAAGAAAGCAGCAGGAGACATAAATGGGAACAGGCGTCAAGAACAGTGTGTGGCAGCTGAAGAAATAGGGAGAGGGAGGTTTGGTCCTGGGCTCCAAAGCTGTGCTGGGAGCTGTCCGGATTGGACACAGCTATCAGCATTCATCTGATTAAGAGCAGAAGGCCGGAAAGGAAACAAAAGAAAAGGCAGGGAAGGCATCCCAGGCATGGTGAACAGAAAGAGAAGATGTAACACTGACAGGTTTTGGTGGGCGCCGCGCAAAACACAGTCCAGGCTAACAAAACCACCGGGAAAGAAAAATGTCGATATTCACTCTTGGCCGAGGCTTCAGCCTTTATTTTAAGTAAAAATGTTAGCATCCATTGTTTCTTGTTATTTCTTTTGCCCCTCTGTGTCATTTGGTTAGACCAGCATCAGTACCAGATGCATCTTGAGAGATCATATTGATTCATTAGTTACTGTATTCTCTCCTAATGATGTTGTAATGTATCACAAACCCATGTAAAGTGACTCTGTTGTGAAAGGCGCTATATAAAAACAAGTTGATTGATTGATTGATTGATTGATTGATTGATTGATTGATTGATTAAAATGAAATCCAAAGAAAGTGGGATATGAGTTGTTTTAAATATTGCTGTGAAAACTTTTTTCCTGCAAATACAGCGTTGTTCTATATGCATAGATGTATTCCTGTACTGATTTGTTAACAAATTTGAAAGAAAATCTACCTAAATATTGAAAATGTTGTGACTAAGGAACCTGTTACTCAGTGCTTGTTAAGTTTCACTGATTAAGTCCCATGAGAGGACCTGCCGCCGTAGCCTTGAATAACGCATTTTGGAATGTGAACAACTTCTGATTGCTGGAGCAGCTTTCAGAATAAATTCTGATAAAAATCCTAGGATGTAGCATGCGTACAAATGAATATATTTCAGCAGTCTGACACTAGAGAAGGCTACGCAGCCTTTCCACGGCCCAAGCAGGCCTGCTTCCCAACACAAGCAAACAACATGCTTCTGTATTGATGTGACTCTCTGATTCTCTAGAGCTGTTATACGGAGACAATCAGAAGGTCACCCAGCAGCAGCCTTGCAAAAGCCCACTTGCCCATTTCATGACCCCCCCTTCAAATGACCATTTCTTCATGTTGTGACTCGGACCTATTAAAATGTGGCCTGTTGAAATGCAGGTAAGCTAAGCTCATTATACACCTTGCGTAAAATTCCTTTTTTTTCCCCTCAGCCACAAAAAGAAGCAAGACATCAGAGTTCATTACGAACACAAGAAGCGTGACAAATAAGCAGGCCACTTCGCCAATCTTGTTCATTTTGATAAACACTGGCATCTTTAGAAGTCAGCCAAGCAGAGTATGGGTCCTGATTGGAAAAGGAATTAAGAAAAAGTAACTAATTTTCCAACCGGTTGTGTTTAATTTCCACAGTGTGAAGGGGGTGCTGCATTACAACACATGCCACTCGGCCCGGCACATCCTTTCTATGGATCATGCATATAACCCTATTAGCATTATGAAAAGTTGTTCATTAAATGAGATGTAAGAAACCCAAATCTTTGAGTTATGCAGCAGGTATACATTTCCCCGCTTCTTCTATGGTCCATATTTTTCAGCCAGAGCTACAGATGAGGTGAAGCGACAACTTAAGTTCAGCAGTTGAGGTGACCCAGAATGAAGACCCCAAAGCCAATGATATGCAAAGATCACCAAGCATGTAACAAATGATGTTTCGTATTAATGTGCAGCAGAATATAAAACTAATATGTTACAGACCCTGGGCTGCAGATTTTAGATTTGAATTGCACAGTTAGCATGAACATTTAACCCCTGACAATCTAATAATTGCAGAGAATATGAGACAAACTGGATTTGTCTGCTAAAGAAAATTATAAATGAAGACCAGATTTTTTTTGCTTATCTGTGCCTCAGATTAGACTAAATTCATATAGGATGTCATTTGGTACTGCTATTTTAGAAAATGAGTGTTTAACCATTTTGACATTCATGGAATAAAAAAAAAAAAAATGTTTAAAATGGTATGGGAAAAAAACGATATCATGCGGAAATCCTGTTTTTATTTTTAGATGTTAACACTGAAAAAATGTTAAGGTGCTGAAATGGGTGCCAGACAGTCAGTCACTCTGCATGACCAAACAGGTACAGGAAAATCAGAGGAAATTCCTAATGACTTATCTTCTCACCTCATACATTGCTGCCAGGGTGGAAATTCAAAGCTCCATCTGCTTGCAAGTTATTTAGCAAAAAAGGGAATATTTTTTTCCTTCCATCTGCCAGTTCTTTTCCTGTACAGGATGCTGAATGGGAGTGAAGTTCATGTATGCGTATGAATAGGTGTGTGGGAGTATCTGGATAGCTTCATGTGTACATGCACCCCACTGACAGTGAGGTGCGAATGAATATGAAATAATTTTTCTGGGTTTTTCTATTTACTGATGTTGCAGTCATTGTTTTTTCTGCACCGGACCTCAAAATGCACATTGTGCATAAACAAATCTGTGTCTAAGGGGGTAAAAAACGTGATTTGAATCTGAATTTTAACCTGACACAAAGCACACATGTCTGAACAGTTGCATAAAAGCGCTGCCGAAGAATACAAAACGAGCTCAACTTGAAACACCCACATTCCGCTAACAGCCCCTTTAAAAGAGCTCAGTTTTTAAAAGAACTGCAGAGATTTTATTTATGTATCCAGCTGGCAATTCTGTCATCTGTGATTGGGAAAAATACTCTTGCACTTATCTGAGAATGGATATTATATATGTCGGGAAAAAAGAAAAAAAGAGCACATTTCCTTGCGCATTTATCATGCGCAATTAACAATACATGCAATGTTCCTTGGCTTTTGCTACTAGTGCTGCAATTGTATCAATTGTAACATTCCAAGTAACAAACACTAACACAAGCCTTGTTCTTCTCCTATCCATGTCTTGAAAGGTCCCAAAGTCTCACTGGGAGTTTGAAACATGACATTTAGATCAATAATGCCGGAATTTGTGAGCAGTAACTAAGACCATGTTTTTCTGTAATCCATCATTAAATGATAATCATACCGTGTATATATTTATGGTTAATTGGATAACACGTAAATGCAGTATCCAGGCAATTCATTTTCCTTTTACACTCTATCCGGTATGTAGAATATTTAGTATTCATAATATGATTAATCCGAATGCTATGTTCTAGAAGGAATGTATAAAGCGAGTTATCGCAGATCCAAGGAGAGGCTCTTTTTATATGTGCTTTCCCATAAAACTCCCCAGCCACTGATGGTGTGTTCCCCACGACACCTCCCCAGATTCTGTCAGCAGTTACACCTCCCCAGATCCCTGAAAAGGCATATTTCATGTATATTGTGTTTATTCTGTATTGTACTTGAATAAAAAAGCGGACGTCCGTTTTCGTCATTATAAAGAAAGGTGAAAGTGAAAATTTTCAAGGCTGGGTTTCACATTCCTGGTGGGTCAAAAATGAACAATGACCCCCATCCTTACACTAAAAGTTATTACAGGCCAAATAACCTGATTAAAACCGTCCACACTTTGTAGCTCCATGCCTAATATATGTCTCAGCTGCATTCCCCCTGCCCAAAGTGACTAGATCTGGAGCTGCTCAACTGCACTAGGACATTCACACACCCACCAAGGTCACATCCTCCCATCCTGCCTCGTCCAATCGTTAGCTAGCTTACTCTAGCACTAACAGTCAGAGAGCTCAGTCCTTATAGGCTGGAAGTGAAGCAAAACCTAGAATCACATGTCCCAAGCACTCTGTGTGCCTCGCTGCCGTGCCTGATTGAGGGAGATGGGAATCGTTTTGGCAAGAAATGGATGCCCTACCTCTCTTGGCATTAAAGAAATAGGCTGGGAAATCTCCAATGAATTTATGGCAGTCGGACACAGTAATGGCCCACAGTACTGCTTTCTGGTGTCAAACCGCTATCTTCTGTTTGGGGTTTTTAAAATGATGTCACTTCCTGAAAAATGTCTCATCACTGGCAAGTAAGCTGTCAAAGGGAACACTGAACTTTGTGGCAAAAAAAAAAAATCACCAATCAAATTCCCCTCAACAGTAATCCAAAGGTTTTATGACCGCTTGATGTCCTTGATGGCTCAATTATAAAAACATACAAATGATAGAGCCAGCAACTATATGGAGCCAAGCTAATTTACATTGCCAGTGTGAGCTGGAAAGGTAGATTTTTTTGCTCGTAATGGCTATCTTGTCATGTATATTATAAATAGGTCCCCTTAAGAGATGTATTTTATTCAGTATATCATTTAAATCACCAGCCTTAAATATCATCAATCTCAGCATAATCTATGTAGTTGGAAGAATGCTAACATTATCCTTGTCACTTGAGCCATTTTATGTTTCTGTATGTGACCCACATATTAATTGATATTCATTTTCACACACAATGTCACTAAGTTTAAATACTTATCCAGATAAAAGACCATTGCTGTGTTTTTATGATACCATATATATAAACATAGAATTCAGTTACATGTTGCAGTTTACGCAATCTCTTTCTTTATTTTTTTCCACAAGTACCTGTGTAATAAAAGATTGTGACTTTGAATCACGTGTGTGGATTCATGCAATACTTATCCGGGGCTGAGAATAATTTTTGAGTGTAACGTTGTTTATAGTCATGGAAATGGGTCATAATTAGACACACAATCAGGAGCATTTTCAGAAAACTGTACCATAGACCCAACAAGAGTTATTTCTGTGCCAGTTCAGTGCACTACTCCATGGCTCTCCTGATTCTGTCAGGTCACAATCAGTCTAACTGATACAATTTACATTAACTGAAACCCAGTCCAAAAAAAATCAGGAATAAATATTATTATTGGCACAGTGGCTACATGTTTTGTGCAATTTTCTGTAGGGCTGTGTGCTTAATGATGTGCCCAGCTCTATGTGTTTGCCCATTTCCCTCCCACAATTCAAAGAAGTGCCATTTGTCCTTAGATATCACTTTGTGTGTGTGTGTGTGTGTGCGTGTGTGTGTCTGTAAGATGGCGTGCCCCTCAAAGAACCGTCATCCTATCCGGTATATATGCTGCGCTGTCTCTTTTTCCCAGGGCTAACTCTAGATCACTGTGACCCTGACTGAAAAAATGATTATTCAAAATGAATAACGAAATATCTGATATATTCATTGGTTCTGCTATTTAGTGCTTTATTGAGATTATATAAATTGGAATAAGCTTATGGGAAAAGACATCACAATAGTCTTCAAGGGTTTTACCCTGTGCTTAATTACAGCTTTACGTTGTAAGATTGCAGCTATTGCCTCTAGAGGCCATTAAAGCCATTTCACAGACTAAAGAATTGTATTGCTACTGGCAACTAAAAATGGTTGGGCTTCCTCATATCTTTTAAAGGCAGCAAATATGACACCTCGAGTGGGAGGCAGAGCATACAGTCGTGTCACGTTCCTGGGTAAGCTTTTTATTGGCCACCAGGGACACTTAGAACCTCCAGGCTTATCAGGGACTAATCCTAGATCTAAATTTATAGGGAAATGTTATTCTAAGCTGATTCGGAAGATGAAGAAATATCTGGAGTCCCTGCATGTCTGTTAAAAAAAGGAAATTTTAATCTGATGAAGCTGAAATGGAGGATATGAGTGACATGCAACAAAAAATAACCTTTATTAATTCAGTATTTGACATCTTTCTAACTGAAGTCGATAATGTTGTTGGCTGTCTTTCTTACCATGTTGCCTATTTACACAACTGGATGCAGTGAAGAAATTTCAGGTTAGGCACCTTGCTCTAGGGCACTCAACAGCTCCTCCAAATTAAACCTTCTGGTCAGAAACCCGGTTCCCTCTTCTCGAAAATGCATCACTGTTGGGCCCTCTGACATACAACAAACAATTACAGAATAAGCCTGAAGCGTGGAGAGCTGACAGGATTCCCACCCAAAGCCAAAGGGCCTGAATGCAGCTGTAGTCTAACAACTGTCTTACTCACCTACTCATCCCCAAAGTGCACAACAACAATGAAAGCATTTCATAGAAACCACAATATCTCATTGTCATTACAAGGTGCAACTTTTTCCTGGATTGATGTAATTAGCATAGAACCACAATCAATGCATTGAACCCTTTCTAATGACATAATCAAATTTGGTGCAATTCTCTAATTTGGTTACATTTTCACACAAAGCAGCAAGGCGCAAAACATTTGCAAAAAAAAAGATTCAAGTGAACTTATTGTGTGGACAAACACCAGTTAAAAGAAATCCGAAGAGGAAAAAATGCAAAGTACCCTGAGGACGTGTAATTGTATTCTAAAGTACTGTACGTTGGCTCATGAGGTAACTACAAGTTTGTCTCTTTTGGTGGTTAATAGGTCACAAAGCAGCTTTAAAACAATGGGGGAAAAAATTCAGGGACATCCCAGAAGTACTAAACTTTCGCTCAGAGCTAAGTTCTCCAGATCTTGGGTCCCATAGACAAGGTTGACAGTAAGGAGTGTTATGGTGACAGCCCTAAAACACACAGCCACAAATGCATCAGGGCTAACATTTGGATAAGTGGGTGACAAACATGACAAAAAAACAAATAAAAAACAAACCAATATTCAATTATTGCATATATAAAGGGCAAGATCTAATTGAATGGACCAGTCATTTCAGAATTCATATTTCAATGTAATAATTTGCTGCTTATTTTTCTGACAAATACAAAAATGCTTTTTGTATTTGTCACATTCACGGATTCTCATGCATGGTGAGAAGAATTATATTTGATTTGATATTTGCTTCACATTATTTCACATTATTCATTTTATATTACAACGAATCGATTGAGTGTTGTTACTCATAACCAGGTTTGCTGCTTTTACCGCGTGTTTTACACATAAAATGTGCATCTCCTTAAAATCTGAACGTCCACTCATTTCGCTCAGTCTTGTACTGATCTGTTTAGGTACTCGGACATGAAAACCGCCAAGAAGCCTTAAATAGAAGTCTTGCTTATGAAATACCATTGAGGACTGAGTGTACAGTGCGCGTCCCCGAGCATCGCCCCCTAAAGGAGCAGAATCCGGTTACCAAGCTCAGATCTCGAGCTAGCAGTTCCTACTCGCGTTTATTTATAAGGCCGGGAGTTTACGAGCTAAGCAGGAACGCAGCATCTTAACCTTACGTACAAAGTTGCATTTTCTCCAGATCTACACAAAAGTACGCTTAACCATGCCTTTACCCTAACGCACTAAATAGCTGCTGTTCGGCAACAAAATGGAGATTACGCTGTTATGGGGAATGTAAATCAAGGCTGCATGCTTATATGGTTTTCTTGCGTTTCGATTTAGTTTTTGACACGGACACACTTTTCGGGCATCCAGTGTAGATCTGTAGCCTACACCACCTGTTCTGTAAAAAAAGATGTGGAAAAACCTGTTATACGTCCATGCGTATCGATTTTATATAAAACAAACTCGAAAATGCATTTATTTACGGACTGTGAGTGAAAACTATAACACTCAAAATATAAAAAAACTCTCAACTTAGTTGCGTGGCAGGATATTTATCAGGCAGGCTATTTACCTGGCTGAATGTAACCGGTTTCAGTCTCGATCGGCAAAGTCACATAAACCCGTCTTCATCTCTTCAGCTATTTTTTTTGTGAAACTTAAGTTGTGAAACGTGACCTGATAAGCAGTATACGCCATGTCCATCTAAGAAAGACACTGAAAGTTTGAAAATAGAAAATACGCTGTTGGGTGCTCTTTCAAACAATTTATTTTCAGTACTGGAAAAGAGCAAACCAGCCACGTTTAAGAGGAAGTATCACCGCGATGTATTGCCCCATGCGTTAAAGTGAGCAGACATTTCATAATTGTGAAAAGCAACGTGCACCCGCTTCTCGGTCTTTAGGGGAATAAAATGAAATAAAAAAAAAAGGAAGAGCGCGTATCTGCGCAAGTGAGGGGCTGAACGATAAGGAGAGAGTGCAGAGAGAGAGAGAGAGAGAGAGAGAGAGAGAGAGAGGCTGAGCTACTCACTCCTGTCCATCATATCAGCATCCAGCAAGGTGTCATCACCAACTCAGCCTTTCTGGGTACCATTTACTACTGCATGGAGCCAACGGGATCAGGCTGTACAGCGAGGGAAGGCAAAGAGCATCTATGTATGTATCAGAGGACTGCATATCTGACAGCCGCTCCTGATCGTTTGTGGACACCGCTTTTTAGCGCTCGCTACTTGTTTTCTCTTTCACTTGTCTTTTCTTTTCTTGTTTTACCAGCCGATGTGGAAGGTAGGTCGGTGCGATTGCCTTCGAATAAACGGCAAGTGATTCATTTTTCTGCCAGTTTTATATATGAAAATACAAGGCATGCCTATTTTGCTTTTTCGTGTACAATGTGATGAGATTCTGATCAGTCGTTCTAATACTATTTGAAAGTAAATGTTTAACAAGCGTGATTTTAAGTTTAGGGAATATATATCTTCGTGAAGCGGCGATAGGTTAAACAGCGTGCGTAATTTGTCCTATAACACTTTGATTTGTGTTAATAATCGAGCATAAAAAGTTTAATTGACTGAAGTGTTTGACTGTCATGTGTATTGCGCATAAATCGAAAAACGATGACATGTCAGTGCAGCGAATATACTGTGAAATATTGACTAAAGTTTAATCATGCAACGCGTGTGGCATTTTTTCCCAGAGATGAGATTTTAGAGATAGATAACAAAAATGACAGGTGGATTACCGGTACTAGTGCTAATTTAACTCTACAGGTATGAAAATACTGGGCGCTAAAATGAACTTTTAGATACATTTAAAGTGCCGCATTTTTCTTCCTTTTTAAAATGAGCTTTATGGTGTACCTGGAAACTTATGGATAAATGCGATTGCGTTGTTATCACGGGCAACTAATCTATCTCAGTTAAAGGGGCATGTGTTTATCGCTGTCGTGTTTATTAATATTGATGTTTTTCGCGACATCACGACATGAACTTACATCGTCTGCTTCCCCCCTGACACAGCACTGTAAAATGCCGTCTGATACCGTTTTAATAGTGAGCAGTATAAACTCACTGTGCTGTTCCAGTGCTGCGCCAATATCTTCTGCTGCTCCACAGCAAGACCACGTAAATGACATTGCAGTTACCCATAAACCAAATGAAAGGAGAAGGCTGGCTTTTAAGTGTATAATCCCTGTTGCTGAGATGCTTAATGATGCTAAAGGGGTGAATCTTGAATAAGGCAGAGTATAGGTAACCCAGATGGCTAGCAGTAATATATTGACTCTACCACATGTCCACCTCTGTCCCTAGATGGTTATTAATTTGAAGGCAAGCTGGTTTTGAAAGGAGTGGACCTGCTCCCTGATCCCCGAGCCACCATGGCGGCTGGAGTGGCAGCATGGCTCCCTTTTGCTCGGGCTGCTGCCATCGGCTGGATGCCTGTGGCTAACTGCCCCATGCCCGTCGCTCCCAGGGACCAGAGCAAACGGCAGGATGAGCTTATCGTCCTGAACGTCAGTGGGCGTCGCTTCCAGACCTGGAGAACAACTTTGGAACGCTACCCGGACACCTTGCTCGGAAGCTCGGAGAAAGAGTTCTTCTACAACGAAGAGACTAAGGAGTACTTCTTCGACCGTGACCCCGATGCCTTCCGCAGCGTCCTCAATTTCTACCGGACTGGCAAGCTTCACTACCCGCGACACGAGTGCATCTCGGCCTATGACGAGGAGCTTGCTTTCTTTGGCATCATCCCTGAGATCATTGGCGACTGCTGCTATGAAGAGTACAAAGACCGCAAGCGAGAGAATGCCGAGCGGCTCATGGACGACCAGGAGGAGAACAAGGACAGCAAGCTGCCCCACATGAACTTCCGTGAGACCATGTGGCGGGCGTTCGAGAACCCCCACACCAGCACTATGGCCTTGGTCTTCTACTATGTCACAGGCTTCTTCATTGCCATCTCTGTCATCACCAATGTGGTGGAGACTGTGCCCTGTGGTTCCACTCCCAATCAGAAGGACGTGCCCTGTGGTGAGCGCTACACGGTGGCCTTCTTCTGCATGGACACGGCCTGCGTCATGATCTTCACCGTGGAGTACCTGATGCGGCTTTTTGCTGCACCCAGCCGCTATCGTTTCATGCGTAGCGTGATGAGCATCATTGACGTGGTGGCCATCCTGCCCTACTACATCGGCCTGATCATGACTAACAACGAAGACGTGAGCGGCGCGTTCGTCACACTAAGGGTCTTCCGTGTCTTTCGGATCTTCAAATTCTCCCGCCACTCGCAGGGCCTGCGCATCCTGGGCTACACGCTGAAGAGCTGTGCTTCGGAGTTGGGCTTCTTGCTCTTCTCCCTCACCATGGCCATCATCATCTTCGCCACCGTCATGTTTTACGCAGAGAAGGGCTCCACCTCCAGCAAGTTCACCAGCATCCCTGCCTCCTTCTGGTACACCATTGTCACCATGACGACCCTTGGGTGAGTGGGTCCCCCCCTCCCAGCCCATTTTTCCATTCTCTGCACTCTGGTTTGTGTATTTTTGACTGCCTTGATCTAGAAGGGTACGGCTTTTAGAGGAAAAGTAAGTTGCTGAGATGCAAAATAACCAAAAAAACTCATACAGATATCATAGGACTTTTTCCCAATCCAACCAGAGAGTCTCAGTGAAAACTGGCTTAATTTGTGGTCTTCATTGTTCTCCTTTCTGCAGAGATTAGTTCACTTCATAGTTTGTGATTTATTTCCAAATATATTGAACACAACAGGACTGCAGACATAAAAGAAACATAGGGTAGAGGATCACATCAGTGTATCGATAATAATGAGATTTTGGAATACAATTATTAAGATATATTTTACAAAGCTGGCTTCATTTATGATTGCTTTTTTAACAATATAAAGTATCAAGAATACAGTAAAACCATAATTATAAATGTTTTGTTGTGATGCAATGGGAGTTATGCCCCTGCATCACTGTTTATTGTTTTATTGATCTGTAAATTCACAAGCAGAAGCACATTAATTAACAACAAAGTTTAGTATGCAGCTACGTTAATTACTGTCATGGACGCGACTCTCAGATTCTGATAAATGTCCCAGGCTATTGTGCTCTGTTCTGAAAGTCTATTTTAAGATGGATGGTGGTTTCATTTGTTTTCTGGCTTGTGTCCTTCCTTCAATAACAAAAGGTCACCTTTGGCAGCGCTGGACCCTTTTATCCTCTTCCGAAGACGTGGCACCTGTTGATTCTATCGTCATTTTCTGAAATTTAGCTCTGTCTTTCGTTAGAGGTGCACCTTTTGTTTTTCCCGACTGTCTCAGAAATAGGATACGACCCGCCCTCCCCCCCCCAGCCCCATGTTATACAACAAATTTTCATAGCTTTGTTGTGTGTCCTTTATTTATCTGAGCGCTCTGTATACTAGCATGGTGTTTTAGCGATTTTGCATGCTGGCGGTGAGCCCCCCCAATCTGAGTTAACAAGCGATGCTTGGGGAAAGCATAGCGCCTTTGCCGTTCTCCCATGGTGCTTCAGGGGGGTGGGAGTGGCTAGCTAAAAGTCCTGTTATGAAACAAGAGGCCTCCCTTCTCAAGTAAACTACCAGGCAGAAGTGGGTGTCAGCATGACTAATAGTACGCGCCGCTGCATCTGCTGAGTAATGCAAACTTTCATGACACACTTAGCACTGTTTACCTCAGTGTGGCTGGCTTAATAAGGGCATGGGAGATAGTTGGGGTTTCTGGGAGCGTGGGG
>JAODLD010000136.1:26570786-26585086 GCA_026781065.1 Mormyrops boulengeri
GTGATGCAGTTAAGTCTTTTTTCGCTCAGCCGAGCCTCCTCTGTTGCTGTGTGGAGCAGCCTGTGTCAGTCACCTCTTTAACCCCCCCCCGGACTCCTGAACGTCACTCACTCACTTATCCGGGCATGCACTGCGGGCTCATGAGGAAACGCAGCTTTTTCATATAAAGCTTTTCTTGTTCCCGAATACAAATATTTTTTAAAGTATTTGTTCGAAATAAGTATTCGTAAAATAAAAACGTTATTTGTGCCTTTCTGAATACCGTATTCGGGTTCGGCTCCACCCCTATTTTCTATGCATTATATCAACTTGGAATTTTGTAATTTTTTAGTTGCTATGGCACACCTTGGGTCTAATTGATGCTACTCTCCCTGGCTCCTGCTCTTCCATATCAAATAATTTGTCCTTAATGTCTTTGCTGAGCTCTGTCTATAATACTCAGTAATTTTTCTCATAAACCATGAATTCGACCCCAGAGTGTGCATATCTTTCCATATTTAGAAAAAAGTCCCCAATATTCTCTCAATGGTAGTGAACATTTTCCATGAAATTTGCAAAAAAATGGGATCGGAAAAGGTTTCTTCACATACGTAGCTGCAATGAAAACAAACGGCCATTATGTAGGGTAGATCAGGATTATTTGTGACTCATGGCGCATGACATTTTCTTGTTGCTTGACGGCAAACAGAATCCACTTTTGCCTAAATACTCAAAATGTTAGGTAGCGTCACTGCGTTGTTGTGGTTTGTGGCTGCTCTCGATCCTCTTCAGTTCGTCAAATGGCCGATATTAGAACTGAATGAAAACACGTGAGGGTCAGTTATTACAAGGGAATGTTCTCTGCCAGGTTTGTATGCACTTCAAACACGCTATCCCTGGAGCTGCTTTCCAAAGCTAGAGGCCTCTCCCTGCATAATCCTCCCTCCACAAGCCCATGTTTGTCTTTTCACACATCCCTCTATCTCTACTCCTCTGTGTTTCATCTGCAGCTACCCTACGCAACAGTGCTGGAGTCGCCATGAAAGATGTGCTCTGCCATCTCCCGCAGGTGGTCTGCAACTGACCATATTTTTCTAGACCCCACCCCCCTCCCACCGCCACCACCACCTCCCCTGTGTGAAAAGGAAAGATGGAGAAATGGGGGCAGGCACCACATCAATGTTAGATGTCAGCTTCACATGCATAAAAAATTCCCACAGCTGCTATTTCTGTACCTGTGCCGGGGCTGGATGTACACAAGGTTGGACTGGGGGATGTAAATCAGATGTGAGTTTGTTTGATCGATGGTGACTGACCTCCATCCGGCAGCTTCACTTTTTCTGTCTCAGACCACCGGCATTGTCCTTCTTCAAGTCACACCCCAGGTTTTTAAAGCATACCTCTGTTGTCATAGTTAAAAACCATTAGCTATAAAATTGCTAAAAGCATTAGCCATAAAATGGTACTTGGCTCAGTATGGGCAATCCCGTGTGTTGGGCAATCCACAAAGGCGGTGTGATTTTCTATGGCTGTCATTCAAAGGTGCAACCAAAGTGCCCGCAGCAGACAGTGGTAAAAAATCAAAAAACTTTATTCTTCAGGATGTGTCAGGCAGACAAAATCTGACTGATCATCCTGTTGTCAGGTGTGTGACAGACTATTATATGGCTTTTGCATTATTCATTTTCTTACCCAGTTGCATTTAAAAAAGGAAGTGACCTACACAGTTTAGATATTTTGCCCCACACTACATCAGGGCATTTTTATAGAGAAAGTTTCAGTTAGGCTTCTCACTCAGGAGTGCAAAGGTCCATCTGGAACTACTGCTTCCAAGTGCTGCTGCATAAACACTATATTAGCAGGTGAAATAAATATTATGAAACGAATTCTCTTGTGCGCACTCACAACCATGTCCTTAAAATCCATATCGTACAGGTTTTGCAACTCTTACATTGTGTTTTCTGATGACTTTGTGTGTAACCAGTCTTTCACTGGTGCCCAGTTAAATTCTGCCCTTCCACTCACTGGGCTGCCCAGCAACATGGTTCACATGTCAGGCAGGGCGTGTGATTTATAAATGAGCGTAAGCAGTGTAGGCACAGCATTTGTTCACTGCCACATGAGCCTTTGTCTTTCCTGTAAACGTTGCCGCCGTTCCTTCAGCATGTGCCTCTCGCGTTGTCAAACTTCATGGCAGCTAATGTTTTGTGTAGCCTGTGTGCACTCCGGATGACTGATCTGCAGTGTCATCCTCCGGGGACTATTGACGCTGGAATTGCAAATGTCCTCCGCGAATCCAAACAAAGCTGCGGCGAAGTAAATAATAGATTTTGCCGTGTGTCCTTGTCGGTGCACGATAGATCCAAAGAACCACAGGAGCACAAGTTAAATAACCATCAGATTGTCATCTGGCTGTTTTTTTTTTTACTGTTTTCCATTTTACAGCTGCATTGTAATACTTTATGGCTCGTACTGACCAAAATTCCCATAGCTTGTTGCCGACCAACATGGCTTGATGTAATGAAGTTGAAACAAAGCCATACCTTGTGTGTGACATTAGTAGTAGGTATAGTGCATCCATGCTGCTTCTGCAGGTACAGGTACATCTTAAAAGGGACCTATAATGCTTCTTTACTTTTTCCCTTTCCTTTTCATGTATTATACAGCTTTATGTGCATGTAAAGAGTATGCTTTAGGCCCAAAGTACACAACAAAGGGAGTAACTCTAACCATAGAAGCCACTCTTCTCTAATCTGCCTGAAATGCCTCGTTGGAATTCCATCCCTTACTTGCGTGACATGGTGAGGTCACCTCGTAACACAAAAATGATTGGCCGCCTACCTGCAAGGATCTGTCTGCAGACTGCAAGACGAGGGCAGCCCATGTAGGGCAAGCTGACCAATCAGGCATGCTGACCAATCAGAACACACCGGGCTCAATCAGGGATGGGACTTAAAGCTCTAATAGAAATAGTGATGTACAGTATGAGAAAAGTTATTTTGGAACATTTTAAGTAAATCTATTGTAGGAAAACTCCCAAAATAAAACAGTGAAACAGTGAACAGTGAAAAGTAGCATAATAGGCCCCCTTTAACACATGTATCAATGGATTCAAGGGTTTTATTTGTCAATACAGTCATCCAATAAGCCGCAGTGAAAGGCAAGGTGGTCAAGTCTTGCTATGATAGTGATAGCAAAATAAAGACATTAAAAGAAACAATATAACATGTCATAAATAAGGAAGATTATATTGTAAAACAAAAAGACCGGAGATGTGCAACACAGATCAAACACTCACTAAAACTAAGTGTGACAGAGAGAGGACTCTTCTGTTATTTTTACACGTACATCCAGGTAATTATCTTCAGTCGCACATTTATAAGACATTGAGATTTACCTTAGGTTTCTTGTGCTGTTTTGTTTTTCTTTGTCATTTCAAAGCACACAGTTAAATGAAGCACGTATAATTACATTCCGTGTATTGTTTTAGTTTAGCACCATGAAGATAAAGTATGATTATGTGAAAGTCCCACGTTACGGCAATTGAATCTGGCAGAGAGTAATTATGCTGTCATTAAAAATTGTTTAAATCAATTATGTTAAATTATCTAGTAATTAATGGTCACAGTTGTTCTTCGCCTAAGATTGGATTGTTGTTCATAGTGACCGTCCATTTGTGACAGAATCGGTGTAATGGTTCACATTAAGTCATGCAAATTGATCTATATATAGCTACTTCATTGAGTCAAAAGTACGCTGAACCAGTGACTTTATCATAGCACATATCTCAGTCATTTGTGCTGAGACATCATACAGCGTTGCAGCTTGTGGTGTCCGTGTAGTTGCCTGTTGAGTATTGCCATTGATTCATTCTCATTTTTGGGAACGGAAGACAAAGCCAGGCCAACGCACCTTCCAGCTTTACAGCTCTTCCTGACCTTCTCTGACATTTGCACGAAAAATGAATACATTGAAATGCTGTGCCGACTGTGTTAGAATCATCGTCATGCTTGATGAAATCAGATGGAGGCTGAGGTGAACCAGAGGTCCCATTCAAAGAATGAAGAACAGGCTTAGAATTTAAATGTTTCTTCTCCCAATTATATCTCAGAGGACTGATTGATATCCCAGCACGGACTTAAAATGCCACTGTGGTAGTTTGGGTGCAGGATGAGGGGTGACCTCCAAAAACCAAGCGAACCGTACTTTTTGGAACGTCACCGAAACTCTCCTGCTGGAACGCGGAGTCCCGCTGGGAGTGGGATTAGATCAACAGGCCTAGCGGGGAGAGACATAGATATTGGCTGAAAAAAAAATGCAAATGAGACCTTTATAATTAGCAACCAACTCCTGCTTTTGCGTGCAATTGCATGTGTGCTAAGGCTGGATAAGAGGTGCTCAGCAGACTGGCTGCTACTGAAAGTCCACAGAAGTGTGGATACAGGCCATAGCTGGAATGGGCCGGTGACATGTCATGCTATTGTAGTAATACTACATAGGAAAGCAGTCTTCATTTATATCTGTTTGCTTGATTAAACACCGCATGACATTTTGCTGCCCAACTGTCCAGCTTGACTTTATTTGGCTTTATTACTACTGTTCCCAAAGCCATCACAGTTCCAGATCCTAAAACTTCTTTCCACATGGGCTACTCATACAGCTTAAACTGCACTACTAGCACAGAGCCATCCCCAAATGTCTGAGTAATGCATAAAGCTGGGCTCTTCAAATCTGGACCTCAATTCCAAATCTAGGCCTTGTTTTTGGTTCTCCCAGGTAATTAGTTTAACAATTACTGATTCTGATTGGGCAGAGAGGTTTCACACCTGGCTCACAGGTAAAGGAAGGCTGGAAATTCAGCAGTGCTTGCACCTTGTGGGCTGTGATTTGAATAGCTCTGGCATATAGGAACTGGCATCTCAGGACCTAGAGAGGTTGGAGGCAGAGCAAGGTGGAGCATCAGTAAAATACTTTGTTTAAGGTAGGATGGCAAATTCCAGGCCAGCATTACTGGTGCCTCAGTTCAAATTCAGGAGAAAGTATGGAAAAGGAGAAATGTAAGCGATATGATCTTAAACCCCTTGTGATCAGCCAGCGTGGGCTACATCTTCTGTTTTGCAAAGTCCTGTGCCAAACTAGGGAGACTCGATATTACCTCAGCAGCGATCTTTGAAGTAAATTAATCAGCTGAGGTAGAATATGGAATGACTCACGGTCAAGTATTGCCCGGGTCTGTCTGTTTTGAATAACAGCTTTTTTATCTTTTGAAAGATGAACTGAGAAAGAGAGGAATGACTGTGGTCCACAGGGCTTAAGAAAAATAAAAAATAAAAATTCACCAAGGCAGTCTGTGAAGGATGTGTACAAATTGCTTAGTTTTCAGAAAGGCTATGGGATGTTTTTAATATTGAATTATGGAAATGAGTATGTGAATGACAGGAAATGTTTTTTCTATATATTATTCTCCTGCTGCCTGTGTAAATGGACAGTACATATATTGGCAGTATAATCAGTGGTCAAAGATCAGCTTTTGGCAAGATGGTGTCCATTTCCTCGTGAAACCTCTTGACCTGACGCTTCTGTAGCTACCCAGCCATTTAAAAGGACAGCATAACAATCATAACACCCTTCATTAATAGTCCTGGACAAGCACAAAAATAGAGTCTGATTGAATAAATAGCAATGATGCATTAGAGGCAGATGCTATATGAGGTAATGGGGTTTGGGGCGGCTTTGTCATAAGTTGGAGAGGTAACATTTGGTAACAAATGGAGGTAAAAATATCCAACTCCGATTTCGTTGGTTCCTTTTTATAGAATCTGCATCGCATGCTGCTGTGGAAACAAGCGCGAGGTACAGGTTCATACTACTGAGTGATAAAGACTACAGAGTGCTAAATGTTGTTAGCACCTGTGTATACTGTAGGAGTCCCACTGTCTCACTTCTGGGGGGTTGCTTGGAAAGGAAAAATGTGACCAGCAGATACTTCACCTTTTGATCTTTGATCCGGGTCACTTTTCACCCCACCCTTTAAATACTCGACTGTGATATCTGTGTAATATCCTGAGGATGGACAGGTTACCTCTCTCAGTAAGGCGGGACGTGGCTTACATGTTTCAACAAATTCCATACTGAGCCAGTTCCTCATGAAAAACAGGTGGAGCGGGCCTCGTATTTGAAAGCGTGACATATCGGAGGGTTCCAGCTCCCCTGGGCTGTGTTTCACTGCTCTCCCACTCAAGGCTCATACCTTGTGCCACCTTGTTACATTACTTACACAAATAAACCCAATTTGCATCTGATTTACATGCAATTTCCAGTTTTAGTCATTTAGGATGCAGATGGTCATTTGCTGGGGCGAACCGGAGTTAAGTGTCCTGCTCAAGTCCTCATCATTTACATTTATCCCTCATTAGGGAAACTCGTGCTCATGGGACCAGTTCCTTAACCATGTCCTGTTAGGTCTTTGTCCACATCAGCTTAGATGGGAACCTGGACTGAGATTATAGGGTCAAATCTTTTCATGCCTTCTGAATCTTTAGGACATACAATGGACCTGCAGCTGGGCTTTCGATAGGCATCTGAACTTAAATGTGGTGATTCCATGGCCGTATTTGTCTCTCAGGTGTGTCCCTCTATACCAAGTTCTTCATCCACATGCTTCTAAAAATAAGGGCAATGAGCTGTAAAACCACAGTGTTAGTTATTTAAAAAGCATCGGTCAATAAAACATCGTGATTGCATTGTGTGCTTCTGAGTGATTGCATGTATGATTAAGGAAGTGTGACTTCAGGGATAGAATGGATGTTATGTGTCGATTTGGACAAGCACATACATTTTCAGCAAGTCTGTCAGGTCATCTCGACATTACAGCCCAGCTACTCGCACACAGCTGACCTTACTTGATTAAGAGGAGTTTTCTCAGGGTTGCCATGGTGAGCAAAGCTGAGTGGCAGATCTCATTATGGTGCCTTGCTACTGGTCGGCGTGACTTTAAGGCACCGCATCTCGGTTTGCAGCCAATAGTCATGTGTTGTTTGTTTCTCGCTCATCTCCAGGCAATGTGTTAGGCACCGGTTGTCTGTTTACTGCTGGATGACTTAATGGGCACATCTGGACACAAGCTGCTCCTCTTGTGGATGGAGTACGTCTGAAGGGGAGGGATGACATTGCATTCTCGGGGGCCCGGCGTCCCTCACCGTGCCTGGCTGTGTGGCCCTGCTGGTGGCCTGGCAGACCACTTTCCTTACCCCCCCCCGCTAGCACAGCACTCCCCACCTCTCCCGTTCACCTGCTGGAATGGCATCTGCTCGGTTGCTGAGGTCACTAGTCTCCCATCTGCCCCCCCCCATGCGAGCGGTCATGCGGCCAGGCAGGGTTGTCGGCCTCCGCCCTTTTGCCACGCTCCCTACGACTTGCAGGTGGTAATTCATGGAAATGGCACCCCCTTGTGTTGACTTGCAACTGCCTGCATGCATGCGTCGCTAACCGATCAAACTGCAAGTTAACTCTCCCACCTTGCATGGGGACAGTAACATCAGATTACATTCAATGTCATTAGGCTAAACAGAGAGAAACAACAGACAAGGAGTAAAGCGGTGTCTACTGCTGTTCTTCTATCCAGAATGTATGTGAAATTAGATGCACAGAAAACTAAGGAATGAATTTCCTTTGCCCAAGGGTATTAATCCAATCACTGAAAATGGAGTTTGGACACCATATTATATCGAGCACTGATGGAACTGCCATGACCTGTTTAATGTTGTGTTTTTTATTTGTAATTTTGTACACACATCTCCCTTGCTGACTGCATGAATAAGCTGTGATAAAGGGTCATAGACAGCTTTTAAATGGGTTATTGTTCTACAAGACGGGCAGGAGAACAGGTCGGAGCTTTCTGACAATAAAGAAAAATCCGGAGAACATCAAATCCAGAGATTATGGGGTCTGCACTCAAAGGAATGGCACATAACTGCTGGTACGTGGTTAATCTGGATGTTATTTGCTGTGGAATGAACCAGCCATGTCTTTCTCCTTGAGTTATGCACATATAATGTAATGTCAAAGACGGATTAATAATCATTTAAGTTAATTAAGTTATTTTTGGAGAAACACTTGTGTTTCCTCAGACATCTGCTGACAAGCTAAAATGCAATGTTATTGTTGTGAAGCCAATTTTGTTGTCCTCAGAGCAAAAGACAAAATAAATATATAACAGGATGATTGTGGAACATTTGAGATTAATACGGCTAATTAAGGCAAGTGCTTAAACCGAGCACTGTCATTCCGCTGTGTCAATTCTTCCCATCAGCAAAAATAACTTCCTTTCTAGAGCATTCACCGTCCATAAATTCCTGGCGTCCTTATAATTCGTTTCCCAAATTAAATTATCATGGTATGAAAACATAGGAATTCAGCTGCCTCCCAACTGAGAGGGAACTGGGTAGGGACTCCTTATTTTAGACTCGCTTCATATTTAAATTTAATCACCAAATCTTCCCCCTAATCTGCTATCCCACACCTCATCTGTTGCGCTCCACATTTACTGATTCACACGTTCCTCCCTTTAGAAAGGTGCCCCTAGCCAGGAGCTTTTTGAAGTATCAACCTTGCTCGGAATAGTATTGTCACAGTGCTAACGGCTACATGTCTCTGAGTAAGAAGCTGAGGATGATTTTCTTATTGCTTAAGTAAATCCACTCTCTGGGAGCTCTCGGCCATGGATATGTCAAGGCTGGTTGAAGGGCCAGAAACATATATTTTCATTATTTTTCAGCTCTGCTGACGTTTCATTCACAGTAACTTCTATAGTTCTATTCTTCACAATGCCGTGTGTGCTTGTACCGCTGGTTAGTTTACAGTTCAGAGTTAAGTAGCTTTCTCAAGGGTGCATCCGCAGAGAAGCTCAGCGGGAAGATCTACGGAGATTCTCTAAGTCAATCCCATTCCTTAAGTAATTCCCCCATAGCATAGTCTGAGGAAACATTATGTTCTTACACTTCTGACCTACTGCACTATTATGCTGAGGATATTTCCAGCTGTGCATAGTCTCTTAGGATGCAAATCCGCTGAGTGGGAAAACTTCCATCGTGTCTGAAAATCCCACAGTGCTTCAAATGTGTCCCCAAGTTTACTTTCATATGCACTGAAACCTGTCCGTGGCGAACATCTTGATGCAGAACAAATTAATATTTCAGTGGCAAAAGCGACGGGGCTCATCGTGTCTCTGATGAAGTGCCCTTGAAGGCCCTTGGATGATGGAACCTCTCCCCCATCTCTAATCAAGTTCCTTTTGTACCCTTTGGCTCTGGGGTTCCTCAGCGAACGAGCAAAGGAAAAAAAAATGTTTACTGCCTTCAGTGTCCTTGAAGATGCTGAGGGAGCTCATTCACACATCCACTCCTATTGACCCCAGTTCCCCTCCTGCCAGCCCTCCCTACAGCGATGCTGTGATATAGCTAAACGAAGCACAGTGAGCACACACTCATTGTGTGACAGCTTTCCACTGCTATAGGAGTCGCTTAGGTACCTCCGAAAAAACCAATAGCTGTGATGCCAGACCTGGAGCATTATGGGTAAATTCATACTGCCTCTCTCTGGGTACTCCCAAAGGTGTATTATTTAGTGTGAGGACCATTTTCCGCTGCAATGACAATCTGACATCCAGAGGTGACCTTCAGTTGCTTTAATAACATTTGCTTCTTTGCAAACTTGTGTTTTGCACATCCGCTTAAGAAAGGGTCCCCAGGAAAAGCAAATGAATAAAAATGACATGTATGTGACTGCTGAGGGACGCCCTGAAATCTAACAAATAATGGCTCACTGCAGGAGATTTTTGTTGTGTCCTTGGCTGCAAAGCCTGGACATTTTCTTAACAGAACGTAATACTTGAGAAAGATTATCATACATTTAGGTCATCTTCCAGTCAGCTTCTATATTAAATCTACTTCCAGGGAACATTCAGTTATATATGTTTCTAAGGCATGTCTAAGGCATTTGAAGGTGTCTGTTAAAATGGCATTTCCTTTGGCGTGACTATTGTGACAGGTCACGTAATTATGAGTGAGGTCTTCCTGTGGGAAAGGCAGGCTGGCCATAGTCGTTTAATTAGCAGCAGGTGTCCGGCCCACTGGGAAACCCTTAGCCACATGTAAGCTTCTACTCATTACTACCTGTGACATCAAATGCGGATCCAAATCAGACACAGACCTCAAAATCCAGCGCTGGCCCCCTAAAAACCCCCCAGATCTTTTGGTTAAAAAACATCCATCCATCCATACATTTTCTGAAACCGCTTATCCTATTCAGGGCCGTGGGGGTCAAAGGCGTAACTTGCCGCGCAAGACAGGGAACAACCCAGGATGGGAGCCCCACCCATCACAAGGTTAAAAAACAAAAACAATACAAATGATTTAGTGCCTTTTGGGACTGATATTACCAAGGTTTCCATTGGGTTCATTACTTGTAAAGGTCTGGATGGCAAGAGCAAATCCACTCCCCATACTTTAGCCAGAAGGTTATCTAAAGGCATGCAGATAGTTCTGGCCCAAAGCAAAAGACAAACATATGCTTTCTCTGTCTTTCCCTGTCAGCTCATCATACTCAGTCTGTTCTCCCTTTCCCCTCAGACAATTTTTTGTCCCAAGCTCATTTTCTTAATCACTATGTCTTCTGCAGCAGGTTAAGTACAGCAGAATGACTCCTGAACCCAATTTGCCTCCTATAAAATGTATCTGGGTCTGGGCTTTTTTAATAGAATTTTTTTCCCAAAACAAGTAAAGCTTCAAATGGCAATAACATAGCAATCGGAGTTTTAAACCTAAAGAGCGGACACAGAAACCCCGCAGGAAATTAAAATAACCCCCCCCCCCTTCCTTTTTATCTGAACAAAATGCAGAGCCAGTTTCCTAACACTGGAATCATTAATGGAGGCCCTCTTAATGATAGCAGTGGAATTTAATTTAACTTTATCGGAGGAGCACTAAACTGGCTAACCCTATTTAGGAGGAACGATACTTTACAGCTGCCACTCGTGACCGAAATGCAGAACAAACCTGTACATTCAGACTGGGTCGCAGACTCACTGCTGTCTATACTCCCTAGTGTTGTCGTTACCAAGGCAACCACCACTTAGCCCGCACTCCTGGTAGCACCACGACTTAGCAGGGGAGTCAGTTGAAATTTGGACGCTAAACTCACTTAAAAATGGTCTCTGCTTCTTCAGGAAAATGGTATAATCTGAGGTGCTTGCATGTGGGTAATGGCTTGAAGTAAAGGTCAAGAGGGTTATTAGAAGCCCAATATAGGTCATGGACACAGTCAGCTTTCTCACAGTGAAATATGACTGGTCCCTGGTCAAGGTCTCAAACACAGATGATGTGATGCAGCGAAGGTCAACACCAGAATAATAGGTGTTGTTTCATATCCACACCCAAATTTTGCTGAAGAGCAACAGTCAAAGTGGTCCCCACTCTCTGATCCTAATTTCTACCTTGACAATTTTCTCACAACTACGGAGCAGAGAATTGTGCAACAGGAAGTTGTTTATCACATTACAAGGTGTGAAAAAACCTGCTGTAGAGGTCTTGTACCTTAGTTTGAAAATCAGTTTAGCGAACCGCAGCCTTCTCACAAGTGGCAAATGTGACCAGACGGGTCCGACGTGTAAACAAACGTAACATGGCCTATGAAGACAGATGGGCCGCAGTCCTTCACACAGAATGTGAGATGGACTCTGAGACACTGGCAGTGGGAGTTGAGGAAGTACTTGTGATAGCAATGCTAATGTTGTAGAACAGGTATGTCTGAAGGCTGCCCATTTGAAGGGGGGGGTGCTGTATAGGGCCGGAC
The DNA here is from genome assembly GCA_026781065.1 of Mormyrops boulengeri. Classification (NCBI taxonomy): domain Eukaryota; kingdom Metazoa; phylum Chordata; class Actinopteri; order Osteoglossiformes; family Mormyridae; genus Mormyrops; species Mormyrops boulengeri. The sequence goes on from JAODLD010000136.1 coordinate 26,582,616, forward strand.
AGGGTGGCGGGGAGGAATCATTAGTCCCATGGCAGAAGCTTCTGCTAGCTGTGTGATTCTGCATTATCATACATTATCTACTATTAGTATTTTAGCCCAAACAAAATTCCTCATTTTACTGAAAACAAGCATTGCATGTGTGTAATGTAGCTTATATTTCAGAAGACCATAGGAATTTTTCATACTCTGCTATGATTGTTCTTATATACTGAGGATCTGTGAACGAAAGCACTGGGCTTCCTCCTGTACATTTTCTGCTTATACATTGGAATTTTCGACAGACTTTTGTTTTACCGTTGTTGGCAAAATGGTTTATGATTTGCTTGATTAATTTACTATCTTAAGCATGGCTGTAAGAAGACATTGTAAGTATGTTCGGCCTTTCGCAGGTGCAGTTAGGTCAATGAAGGAGGCGAGCTTACTGAAAACTTTTTGTAAGAATTTCAGCAAGATTAAATTAATCTGTTACGACTCCCTAGGGGTAAAGAAAGGCTGTTTTCTCACGCTGACTTGTGGGTGTTTTCCGTCGTGTGATCAGATGCAATCCATCAGCGTAAACAGATTTCCGATGTGATCGGAGGTCCCTCTGTAAACCGCCTGTATTATGCATTCTGACACCCAGACGCCTGCTGCTGGCTCCTTGATATTCATAGGCTATGTCATAATGAAGGATAAAAAATTATACCTACTGCCAGCTAGTCTGGGTCGTGTTTTCGAGATTCATGGAAACTGTAGCATCTAATAAGCACTCAATTTCTCATTCGGATCTGCGGGGCGGTAATAGATTAACCCATGCCAATCTTCACTCTCATGGCTGCGGACACATGCTTATACAGATCTGTCTTTCTCACGTGTCTTGTTCATCATTGTGAAGAGTTGTGGGCAACTTCCACTGGGCATTTGTAAAGTTCAGGCCAGAAGATTAAATCTCAAGAGAAGAGTCAGCCGTCAACTGTGGTATAAATTTTTTAAAAAGCATGACAGTCACCAAAATGTCGTATCTACTTTCATGTAATTTGCAATTATCATTTTAGCCCAGAGAGACTCATTAAAACAAGCTTCTCATTAAAACAAACACCATGAATTGTTTACCAGGTCGTTGTATTAGCAGATGATATATGTGCTAAGAGTTTGGAGGGTCTGCCTGTTTTGCAGAGGGTGACTTGCAGCCATAAGTCTGGTTTGTCATTTAATGCTAAATCCCATAAATCACAAAGAACATGGCCAATGTCACATACAAGGGTCCAAAAAAACTTTACATGGAGAATAACTGGTTAAAGTATAACATTTAGAGACGACTCAGCTTCCCCACCTGGGACACCGTGAAAAATCCCTAGTTTAAGGGTACAAGATTCCTACTGGCTTAGACCAGTAGCCCTGCAGATTAGAAGTCCATGTTCCGAACTCTGCTCCTCCTATCGTGTAATACATGACCGTTTGCAAGAGGTCTTGTTACCACTATAAACAAATCCATACTTTCCCCATGGAGTTAAGTCAACATTTCTTACATGTATTTCTTTATCGGTGGCATTTGTTCAACGTGAGGAAAGTTTGTGGCCAAAGGGCAGAGCCTGGAGCAGCTGGAGTTAAGGGCCTCTGTCAAGGGCCCAACAGTGGTATGAACACTTTAGTGGCTCCTGGATTCAAAGCCACAATCCTCTAGATATGGGCATAGATCTCACTGAGCTATAACACCTTTGTTTCAAACGAATGGACATACATAAGCTTTGCTTTGCATTACATCCAATCAAGAGCCTTTCCTTTGTGACTATAACACATATCACACATCTGCAGCTGAAAAGACCTGGATTCACAGAAATAAAAACAAAAATCAAATGCTCAGTGCAGATTGTAGCGACTAGCATAGCTAGGACAAGCTGGTGTAGCGGGATAGGAAGAGTGGATTAAATCAATAAGATGTACTTTCTGTTGCAGTGTTGTTCTCTGTAAACTTGGGTTGTGCTCTCTTTCATTTTGTTTTCTCTTTATGGATGAGAGCACAGTGCTAGAGGTGTCATTACATGTTCCTGTTCCAAAAAAAATCTAAAAACTAGAAATGCATCAAAGGATTTCACATCAGGAACATTTAGTCTTTTCCAGAGCCAAACTAATGTTGACCAGTGTGCTGAGATTGCTGTTTTGTCTGGGGAGGCATCGTATTTTCTACAAATGGCAGTCCAATCAGTTTATACACATTTTTTAATCGAACTAGGAATGCGCTATTGGGCAGTATGATGGGTTGGTGGGTAGTGCTGTTGCCTCACGTCCCCAGTGTGCGAAATACCTGTCAATATTCGGCGGGGTCCCCATTTCCCTATTGTTGCGCAATACCGATCTTGAAACCCCCTTAAAATATTGCTTTTGAGGCTTTCGGGGGGTCTCATGGGTTAATCTGGGGTGTCGGACTCCCCTGAACCCCCCCGTATTTCGCACACTGCTGGTAATAATATTCCACATAGCCTATCTCTCTG